>JAIEZT010000013.1:24595770-24898270 GCA_019594935.1 Periophthalmus modestus | reverse complement strand
AGATCTCTGTACCACACTCACAATTATAAACGTCATTATTGCAGAGAAATGTCCAAAAGTTGGTCAAATGTTTTCTCAAGGTTGTCAACGAGCCTTAGCAGAGCAAGAGAGGGCTGGGGTCAGTGGACGTGGATGGTGTTGTGTTTACATGTGTGTGTTTTGTGGTGGTGGGCTGTAAAAGGGGAGGAGCCTCTCATAGCAGCACACACTTGCGTTTCTTCTTGGGCTCTGGGGGCTCCAGTGCGGCCAATATCGCTTCATCAAACACATTCTTTAGGCCTTTCTGTGGACACAAACATACAAATACAGGCTCAATACAGTGCGGGACAACTCAAAAGGCAAAAGCACAAATCATAAGGCTGAGGGGAAGAATAGTTGCTTTAACAGAGAGGGAGCAGCAGTGAGCGTCATCAGGAGTGCGTGAAGTGACAAAGAAAACAGCCTGTAGGAGCAAACCAAATATAAACCATTGAAGTGAATCAACTGAAAGGGTCTGAAATAATCCAGCCACACGAACAATGGTTTGGTCAGAAGTGACACTAACTGTAACCTTTCTGTTGCCTACAGTGTTTGTGTCCCAAGCAGAGCAGCTTATACCGAAGCCGGGTCATGTGAAATGAACAGAACCTTTGAAACAATGCTGCACTGTGCTGAAAACAAGTCAGGCCTGGCAGCAGGGCCAAGAGCAGTAGCTACTGTACTTACTGTGTCTGAGAAAACACTGCACCAGTAAACAATAGTTTAACACATTTTATTTATTTCACAGGGTTTGAAGTCACCACGTGTGAAGTGACAATACGCACCAGCTGCACATTATTGGCACATAAATGTTAAACAATTCAGAGTTGACCAACCTAAATATATCACTGCCAACCACAACTCAGGAAAAAAAGCATTGGGAAAGAAAAGATGCCCCAAAGTTGACCAATGTAAATGGCTATGTCACAAAATATATTCAACACTCTCTTAAGGCGACTTGTAGTCAGTGCTATGTGCCATAATCAATTAGGTCATAGCCCTCGGGTACATAAAGAGTTTAAATAGCAGCACATTCAAAGAGTGAGAAAAGAGCGCCAGTGGTATTAGGAGTTCCAACAGTTTAAAATATACAGCATTTCCTCTTTCTCTGCGTCTCTGGTGGCTCAAGGGCAGCCAGGATAGCTTCATCAAATACATTCTTCAGCCCTCGCTACAGCAGCAGGAGAGGAAGACAACACAAGGCAGTTAGCACAGCAGACACAGTAAAAGTGGACGAAAATAACTGGCATGACACGGTGGGATGGAACAGAAAATGTTCCTGTACTAAATAAAGAGGTGAGATCCTGAAAAGGAAACAGGAAATGACATCAGCAGATCTTAGGAGGGGCCAGGTGGAGGAAGGAAGAAGCAGAAATGCTGAACAACACTTCAGCTCCAATTGTTAATTAAATCCCTACAGTTAGAACAGCTGCACTCATACACATCTATGGACATTATGTTGATCTCTATTTAGAGGGAACAAAAGTGAAGACATGCTCCTTCATGTTGGAGAGAGACCACAGAGCTAAACTAAGGGTTTGAAACGTCTAGGACAGAAGAGCTGGGGTTTCAAACCCAGTCACCATTGGCAATGTTCATATAACACAACAGAGTCAAGGGCAAGTGACTTAAAAATCATTCTTTAGAAAACAAAGCATGAAAGTGTCTCTTTCTTTTAATCATAGTACTCATAATGTAATAAGGTTAGTTTAGATGCTGATTCAAATGCTCAGTGTTAAGCAGCACTTACAATGTATGTTAAGCAAAACATATTGTAAGAGTTCCACTTTGGTGACCAGAGATTTTCCCTCAGATTTTCTGGACCTTTATTTGATCCTTGTTTCTTTGTTTTATTACTATTAAACCATATAGGGGATACCAGCGCCTTGATGTTTATTGACCTATGCGTTATAATACTGTACAGCACAACTTTGCCTGATCTGTGGAATGTATAGTACCTGTGTGAGGGCTGAGCACTCCACGTATTTCACTGCCTTCAGGTCTCTGGCGAGCTTTTCTGCAGTCTCTGGAGTGATGGGCTTCTGCTTGTTCTTGGCAAGCTTCTCTATAGTGGAGGGGTCGTCCCTCAAGTCGATCTGTGTCCCCACCAACAGGAAAGGCGTCTTTGGACAGTGGTGAGTGATCTCTGGAACCCACTGTTGAACAAGATACAGAATTTCATTATATTTAGGCACTTAAACATATTTAACAATGACAGAAATCTGTTAATACACCACGCCTACCTTTTCTTTTACATTTTCAAAGGAGGAGGGAGAAACAACAGAAAAACAGACAAGAAAAACATCTGTTTGGGGATAACTCAGGGGCCGTAATCTGTCGTAGTCTTCCTGACCTGTATAAATGGGAAACAAATATGGTGAGATACCTAATGTATAAACTGCCTATAGCAATATTGGTACTCATTGTCGAAAAAACAAACATTTTCAGTATTGACACATACCTGCTGTATCAAATAAGCCGAGAGTGTAGGGCTCTCCCCCGATCATCACAGTTACAGCATAGTTATCAAAAACCTGCAGCACAGCAGACAAACTTCAAGTCAGAAAGACCCTCATGGACTTCAGCCGACACAAAGTAAAGCGCACATTGTTGAAATACGTGCAGATGCTGAGCGACTCACCGTAGGGACATACTCAGAGGGGAACTTGTTTGTGGTGTAAGAGATGAGCAGGCAGGTTTTACCTACAGCACCGTCCCCTACAACAACACACTTGATGGTCTGCATAGCTGCGGTCTTCACTACTCATTCAAGATCTAAAAGAAGAAGGAAGGGAGAAGAGTGAAGTACAGATCATCTTTATTGGATATATAAAAAAAAAATTAACATTGCATGTTAAAACACAGTTTTCTCTATTGTTTAGACTTTCTCCAACATAACAACCATCAATCCTAAAACTGAGTTAATTATCTTGAGTTAAAGCATCTTTCTAAAAAAAACGTAAAATGGTAATAACACGGTTCTTGACACCACCACCAAACAACCCATAAATTAACAGTTTTGCACCTCAGGCAACCTAACACACGTATGCAATCAGATTTTGGATCTGTCTATAAAATTAAGATGTAAAATTAATCACAGTAGTGTTACAGCCAACACACCCATACATCTCTGCTATCCAGATTATTAGAAAAAGGAGAACACAACACCGCAATTAGAATAATAGTCCAACAATGTAAAACTTTGTCTCTTGGCGCACTGATTTGAGAGAAAAAAAAACAGTATGCAGCAGCCAAGGCCCCTCGGTGCAGTAACCACAGTCAGGATACAGCTGCAGTAACGGAGCCAGACTTAATCCACGTATTTGTGTTTGTAGGGCAGGCCAGCTTAGAGCAGCCAGAAAAAAGCTGATATCGTGTTAGAAGCATCACTTTGTCAATGCCAGTGATCCTACAACCGCAAAAAAAATAAACAAAAAACGGACTGTTGTGATGGTGCAAATGTCCACTGGTGGTATAGAAATCAATGCAACCCCTGCCCCAAATAGGCAGAACTTTACTTGGGAACCAATAGCAATCGTGATGCGTTGTCATTTGAGGCGTACAATGAGATGTAAACCTAAATAACACGTTCATAATCTTTGTACAAACATTTACTCAAGAAACACTGCTGTGCATGTGAATTACTACATAAAAGAGTAAAGTATGCGAGGAGGATGCTGCTGCTGGCGACGGGGCAGTTGTTCGGCTATTTTTCCGGTTCGGCCTCATCTTGGCCTAATTTCCTGCCGGCTGTGAAACCAATATAAACTAAGATATGAAAGGTATAATGTATTGCTTCAGGTTGATGGTACTATGAGATGGATTACGTCCACATTTCTCGCTTGTTTATATGAAAAAAAAAATGTTTTCAAATGTTTTATTTAGATCGTTTTTTCGCTCAAGGTTCGACTGCACCATTTGCCAAATACAAAATTTGTCTATTCTCCCAATCGAATGACACACGTGTGAAATGCAAATACAATATATTTTGGGTAAACCCTTTTACACATCCAAGATCGTCAATTTCCGTTATAGATTCATTTGCAGTAGTAGCTAATGTCCTAACCGGATAGCATACAAGCTAACCAGTTTAGCTCCTCAGAGGATGCGGTCTATAGAAATTCAAGCGCATTCTCCCAATTACAACATTAATCACAACACTGAGCAGCTCAATTTAGTCATTGAACGATGCCTAAGATGGATGCTAAATCATAATAATCACATAAAAATGAGAAAATCCTCACCGAATCCTCTGTTTTGTGTCTTTACGCCGGGCGTTGGCAGCTCCGTGCAAGGGGCTTCCCAGTCAGCAGAACAGGGACACGCTGCGTAGTGAAGGACGACGTAATGACGCTGATCTCACAATTTGACATACTTTTTTTGGACAAATTATCATTTCAATCTTAAGCGTTGTATATGGTTCATCGGGTGTGAAATCAGTATATATGGATCACATTGACTAATAACATAAGTGGAAAATGTACATAAAGTTCTCAAGAACATGAGCGACTTGTTTTTTACAATTAATGTTAATTTTAATATTCTCTCAGCAATATAATCGGTTTGGTTTGCTATAAAATTGTAATAATCGTATTAACAGCGGTGGCATAGTTTGACCTACATTCTACAATCGCAATGACATCATACTACCGCTAGATGGCGATATAACAAAATGACCCACTTCAGAGCAACTTTACATATCCATAGACAAGGGTTTCTAAGAAATCAAATTTATTTTCAAAAGTTTGCAATGTGGAATCAAACAAATATTCATGTCACATACAAAAACAAAAAAATGGAAAGCATCACTCCAGGTTAGTTGGACACACTCTGGAGCAAAGTAATGTTGTCTCCTTTCAACATGATCCTCCCTGTTAAAGAGAAATATTCATGATGCATACTTCTTCCAGAAGAAAAAAAAAAAAAAAAAAACATAAACAACTATATATATATATATATATATATATATATATATACATATATACATACACATACACATATATACACACATATACAATGTACATATAACACAATAATGCATTTCTACAAAACTTATTGAATTGTATTTTTTACAATTAAATATTATAAATACATTCCCAATTATGTTTAATCACAGTTCATGTTTTCTCTCTAAAACTTACCCAGTGGCTTTCTGTTTTTAGTTTTCATGTGGATTTCTTCTGCATCGTCAAGAACCAGGTTCATGTACTCATCAAAGCCCTAGAAAATGATAATTTTAAATAACAAAAAAATCAATCTACAACCATTTTAATGACGGCAAAAATGACATGCCATTTGCCAATTAAGACCCATCTGCTTACCTGGCCAGTCAGAACCACACGCTTTGAACAGAATGTAGAAGGGACTGGCTGTTCAGGCAAGAGCTCTCCTATACATTATAGACTAGATTGACTTGAAATTACTAGAACTGGGCATGTTCAATTTAATGACAATTGCGAATGTCCTCATATGTCTTACAGTAGGACCCAAACAGACTAACTGGTCGTATACCTAAGCTTACCCACCCTATGTTCAATTTAAATCTGATTGAGACTAGTTTACCAGCCAGACCAAAACCCTGTGGGCGTAAGAGTTACTCCTTGGTGTAGTGCAGAGTGGAGCAGGCAAAGTCCAGGGAAACATGGGAGACATGAGGCTGTGCCCAATACAGAACAGTAAGTAAAAAATGAAAGCCAAGTGCCACCAGAGATGTGCGTCTACCTGCTGGCTCTGAATCAGTGAGACAGTGCTGACTTTATGGAAGTGAGGCTGCAAATTTGCGCCAAAGGCCCTGATTTCACAGTTGGTCATCTGGGTATTCAGTACTCCCATGAAGCTTTGCTCAGCTTGGCAACCATGTTGCAGGGGAAACGTTTGGACAATGTAAAACAATTGCTGTGGCGTAGAATGTAAATATAAAAAGGCATGGCAATACCTTCTGAAGACTTGTCAAATGCGCGGCAACAGAGCCACAATGGTGACAAAAGACAAATAAGGCTGCTGCAGTGTATTCTCGCAGCAGTTTGTCACAGGTAAATGAATGGTCCTTCACACTTATATCCAGCTGTAGATTAAGACACTGATAGGGATAGTTCACTCTGCATCTTCTAGCGGCATTTGTATGCTAAATTGTACAGTGCAAGATTACAGGTACACCAGCGAACAAATTGAATCCTCATGATAATTACTATGGATGGGTTTCTCACAGTCAAAAAGTGTGGTCACTAAAATATCACAAGCTAAAAAACAGGACAACAGGAAACCTGAACCGAGGAGGAAAGGTGTTACACACACTGCAGATGTGTCTGAAAAACTTCAGAGAATTTTCAGACAGCATGAGATTCCTGTCTTTTTCACTTTAAGACAAAAACTATCCACTCTAAGGATAAAACCCTGAGCCATAAACAAAGTAATGTAGTCTATTCCATTCAGTGAAGAGTGCAGTGAACATTACATTTGAGAAACTGAACAGCTACTTCATAAACGAATGTACCAAAACCAGCGTGAGTTCCTCTGGACCCCAGTCCGCCGTACATCTCCATCTCAAAGCCACTATCTGCTCCTTTGAAGATAGTGAAGTTCAGATCTTAGCCAGAGAAAAATGGTTTGAGAGGAGAGTTAAAGAAGCTAATTTTTGTTAGGAAAGAGAATCCGTCCTTACAGGGGTCCGAGACATAATCTTTCCCCCATCTACAACTCCATCCTCAGATCCAGAACAATGAGAACAATAGCATGGTCATTAAGGGTTGAATGGGGTAGTTTCAGCTGAAACTTGAGACAATAGATGTTTACAGTTCCAGTGTGTTTAGCCCCTCCCTTCAGATTAGATATAAGGCAGTGGTCACCCGCAATCTGACCAGAACTGAAGAAGTGGATGAGCAGCGAAACGTTTTCACTCTTACGATTTATCCAGAGTTAAACTTCGTCTTTTGCTATGGATCAGACCTGATGACTGAGGGATTACACAGACATTATGCCACTGACAAAATAAAACCTAAAGAAGGAACTCTCCAAAATAACTGTTCTATAGGTGCAGTATTGTTAATGAACATGAGCTGCAAATAAATAAATAATAAATGGCTTAATGAGCCATAGAAGTCAGTTATTAAACCCTCTACATCTCAAATGTTCCAAAAAGAACAAAAAACAAGTTCCCCACTATTACAAAGAAAAAGTACTCACAATAAATATTGACTTCCAAAAATAGCTCCTTCCCTCATGTATTGAGTGATAAGTCGATAATCGTGACAGGCGTAGGTGATACATCAATATTCTAAAAATTATCATTCATATCAATTTTAAACAAGATGTTGACATATTGTATATAAATCGATAATGCTCATTTTTAAAAGTCTGAGTGCACCAGTTTGCTCGTTTCCCTTCTCTCGCTCTATGCTTTCTGCACTGTGCTCACGCCTGCTCGCCCCCACCTCTCTGCTTTTGCAACTCCCACTTGTGTGTTGACACTGCTAATATGGCGCAGACCACAACAAGTATGGATTACAAGAAAAACACAGATGAAGAGGTTGTTAGCCAAAAAAAAAAAGAGAAAAGGTTCAGTTATTTGAGGTATTTTAGCTTCCAGATCTTCAGATGATCAACAGAAATGTTTACTGTTGAGAATGCCGAAAGTTGGTAACAGCTAAAAGTTCGAGCACCAAAAATCTATATCACCATTTACAAATGAGGCACAAATTGGCTTACAAAGAATGCAATAAACAAAGACCACTACCACAAAGCCAACTCACCTTGTGGCAAAAGAACATTTGAACAAGCTTTACCACTGAGAGTTACAGTTGGGTAAAGTTGGCATCAAATTCAGATTTGGAAATCTGAGGTCAATAGCTCATAAAGGTAAAACTCTTGAGAGATAATATACCATATTACTCACAGTGAAACGACTACGAAAAAAGAAAAAAAAAGATGCATATTTTGGGCACAGCGAAATACACTGCTGCAAATACACAGCCGTAGCTGAGGAAAGTGCTTAGGACCGTCAACAAATGGCAATACTAAAAATTTTAGTTCTCAATAGCTGCAAAGAAAAAGTTTAAATACACATTAAATGCAACATTGCAGATACACCAGAACCACTACTTTCCAAATTTTTATTATAACAAGCTGAATATCAATATTCAATAGCACTTATCAATAATGCCAATATCCATCTCCTACAACCTTTAGTTTTACCATCTGAACCTTTACTCCTGTTTATATGATGAAATGTGGTAAATTATGAATATTAATTTAATAGCTTTTACATTAAAGCCATTTACAATAATGTCAATATCTACTATAATCTTTATTTGAGAATGTGTCCTGTAGCGTCAGGGACAAAGACCAGACCATTAGGAGGCTGATGTAATTGTAATTTTAATTAAAGCCATATGCAACGTTATAGGCCCTTGCCACAGTGCGTGCGTCCTTCCTGTGCGACCACCCACGTATCGCACCACCTAACCATTGTGGTCTATGACAAACTTTTCGTCCCAGCTGACTGAAACACATTACTATGACAAATATTGGATGTTGCCATGGCAACACAGTTGGAAATAGAGATGTTCTCATTGGCTTATTTGATCAGTATGGTAAGGATATTTGTGCCAAATTTCAACTGTCTATGCCCAACTAAATCTTGTTGCCCCATTCAAATGTACAAGCCGTTTTATATTATAGCTATATATAATGTACATTATATTCAGGTTGTCAATGTGCACAAATAATCAAGTGAGCTAATCTTATACCAGAGGTATCCAAACTTGTTTTATCGAGGGCCACATCTCAAAACATATTTGAAGCAGAGGGCCAGACTGGTGAGCAATACAGTGTGGTGCTTTAAACACAGCTTTGACAGAGCTGCAGTGTACTAATAAGGCTTGAAACACATTCATTTTAGGTCAGTATCACAACACAATGTGATGTTTGAGGATATAGTAGTAGAAATAGTTTAATTTGCTGTTAAAAATACAGCTTATGATCAATTGGGCTGGTTCAGCAGGAGGCCTAAGGGTGAATAAAAAACTGATATGAGGGCCACCTTTGGAAACCCCCGTCTTATACATTCAAGTGTTGCTGGCCCAACGTTAAAAATTGCTTACCAATTAACCATATTTCATAATAAAAAAGGCAATTAAGCTTCAAATGGTACAATTTAAGATTGTAGTAAATGGATATTGTCATTAAGAGCTGTTCAACACTTATGTTTATTCATTATCACAACTTGCTATACACACATATATAAAAACAACAATTGGGAAAGTAGTGGTTGTAGTGCATCTACAATGTTGAACTTATTGTGTAATTAAACTTTTGTGCCTCTGTGGGTTTTTCTTTTGCAGCTACTGGAGAATTAAAATCTTTAATATTGCCATTTGTTGACAGTCCCCAAGCACTTTCCTCAGCTCCGGCTGTGCATTTGCAGCAATGCATTTCGCTAAGCCCAAAATATGCATTCGATTTTTTGGAAAACTACAGTTGTTAGGCTATGTAACTGAGTATTATGGTCCAAAGAGCACTGAAACCTCTACAGGACTTCACAGATGCTTTATGAGGCAAGGACTATGACATTTCCATATGAAAGACCTGCATTTCACCTCTTTAACAACAGACTCCTTGCTCCTGATGATGACAGTGAGCTAACCAAATCCATCAAGAGCACCATCCTGATCCACCTGAATGAGCGACTTGCTGGACATTGCTTCCTTTTTTAGGATTTAAGGGAAAACACATCAGCAGTGGGAAACCGGTTGCATTGAGAGAACGTTGCAATGAAAGTGTTTGCTAGGTGATCAGGAGAGATCTGCGAGTGCTGACAAAGCTGTGCCTCAGTTCACACAAGAGATTGTTAATGCAGTAACTGTGTCCCCCATAGCTAAAGATTTTTTTTGTCAGCTTCTTTAACCAAGATGCCACCCTCATACTCCTCTTCAACACACCTTGCGAGGCCATTGAAAATGAGCAGTCTTCTTACTTACAGTTGGTATGTGTAGAAAGTAATGCAAATCCATTAAAATGGTGGTAGGAACATGAGGTTGCTAGTCCAGCACTGAGCAGCCTAGCAAAGAGGTACCTCTATGTGCCTGCCACTAGCAGTTCTTCTCGGAAGAATTTTCAGCTGGGGCCGGAATATAGTTACTTGCCAGAAAGCTCCATTTATGCCTGTCACTGTAGACAAATTAGAATTCCTTGCTCAAAATAATAAAATGTAGAGCAAAGCTGCAGGCTATTTTTTTGTTATCGTTTGTTGGCTACAAGAGATGATGTATAGATAAACCTTTAAATGTTTAAAAAGGTAGGAAAAGCACTATTTTTGAATGAAAAGGACTACATATCTGGTTGAAAGGGCAAGATGTATTTCCTCTTTATTTTACAGTTTATTAAATTATTTATTTTCATTTATGCAGGGGAATGTTTAAAGGGCTGCAGAAATACCAAAAATAGTACTTTTGTTGTGAATACTGTATTGAGATATCTATTGTATATCATGAAACAACAGCATATATCAAGATACCAATTTTAGTCCATATCGCTCAGCCCTAATACAGCCTTAAACCAGTGACAGGTTAAGTGGTCTCAAATTGTAAACTCCTTATAAATGGGTTGGATTCCGTTTTAGGGTTAATAAACCACGTTAGGAGTTTTAAAACGTGCAGAACTCTTGTGGTCAGTATATGAAAAGGATATTACATTCTTCCTCCCAGTTTGAGCCAGAATAGTCTTGCCTTTGCAATGCTGAAATATGAATAATGAATGTACCATAGGGAAGAAAAATATTAGCAAATAAAACAATTGAGGAAAGCCTGATTTTTTTGCAATGGGTGTCTACAGCAGAGATCAAATATCTCTGCTGCTAACCCAAACTCAACAAGTGACATTTACCATAAATCACAGATAAAAGCTGTATTAGACTACACTCAATGTTTAGTCGCAAATTAAGTTTCACCTCAGTACGAATCGTGTACTTACAATAATGCATCCTTCTATCCGCATGTTCACCTGTTCATACAGCCAGACCTGGATACGAGAGCGCTGCAACAGAGACAACAGCGATAATACACGGACTGCAAAAGGACACAAACATCGTTGATATAATACCTCCTAGAAGTACTTACATTTTGCAGGTACCGGAAAATTAGGTTCTGTTAAATTAGGTCAAGGAATGTAGATAAGTAAATTAAGTTAAACCACTTCTTATTGTACAAACGCGCACAAGACATCTTATAAATGAATGACTACATTAAGTGGCTCTGAGTAAATACCGAACATTCAAGACAGTCTGCACAAATTTACCCCATGACACAGAATGACTACGTTAGCATCTCCAGTAGCATTGTTGCTAACAGTGGTTTTCATTAGTTTTTCGTGTGAAGATTTCTGAAAGGATACAATGGGCTGCACCATAACCTTCTGCACCTTCTGTCCTTGTCCTCTGTACGCCATCCTCAGAATAAATACCAATAATTGGTATTAAACATGAAAAAAATTGCACGTTTATTCAGTGCTTTTCAACGAAGTCCTCACGTTGTTTGCTTCAATGGCGCGGTTCCTTCAGGATAAAAGGTACTTCCGGTTTAATAATGAGCTTAAAAAAAAACAAAAAAAAAAACAGCGCCACCAGTACACCGGAGGTAGCTAATGCACTTCAACTGTAAGAGACTCTACAATTTCTTGCCATTCATCTATTCTAAAACTATGGTTGAAAATTAGATTAGTCAAGGAAATAAGCACAAAAATCTGACTCAAATAAAAACTAGGCCTATTAGGTTCTTCTAGGTTTGATAATTTGTCCATTATTAGGTGGTCTGCCATTTGGAAAGTTAAAAATAACCTAGTTGGTTAGGAATTTTGCTTGATCTACCCTTTCTTTTTGTCTGTGTTTTACCATTTTTATTGTCAATTATACTAGGTCTACTTATAATCACACGGAATTCTTCTTGCCTGAAAATGCAACCAATTAAGGTTGAATAAGTACCTCATGAATGTTTGCAGTCCTCACTCTAGATGGAGCTGTGTCATGTTACTTTCACTAAACAGGCACTAAACAAACATAAAGATGTGTCTGGATTTGAGCCCACAATCTACACTTCTAAACCTAATGGGTTACAAAATATATCCAAGATAATGGTTGTAAATGTTTATAGTGGCCTTTAGACAGGTTGAAGTCAGATACACAATGACAATTGGCCTTTACCATAGATGGCCAAGGCATTCCTTCTGATATTAATAGTCAGTCTTATATAAAACAGCATTGACTATTTGTCTGTTGTGCACAGTATATCTGTAACATGATGAGTTGAGTCAGGGAGGCCAGCCTTGAATGTGCAGTTAACAATAGTATTAATAACTCATAACATAGACTTATCCCGCTGCTCGTCCAAAAAGTGAGAGGGAAATTAGCAGCCGAGGACAGACAGGAGTCCACAAGTGGAGGACAGGAGACCCACAAGGATCCTCGGTGGCGTAGGCACTGGTGTCCTGTTACTGCAGAACCCTCGGGCACATCTCAGAAGGCCGTCACGCTGCCACTGAGCCAGGCATCGTTGTCAGGTGCCACATGGTTCTCTAGCTGCTATGAGTCCAGGAATGGGCTGACGCTCAATGCCACACAGCAAACTCACATTCTCAAGGAGGAGTGAGAGAGAGGCACACTCCAGGCACAGGCTTTAGAGGGACAACAGCAGTCTAACACCTTTACCTGTAAACCACACAGAGCCAAATGTACCAAAGGAATGCAAATACATAGGCCAAAGGGGTGCACTCAATTCCCAAGGCAGGCAATGCATAATGAGTGTGTGAATGATACTGGTTCAGCTCAGTTAATTTATGTTTACAAAATAATGCATTAGCCTTATAGTGCTTTTCCAGACACTCAAAGTTGCTGTACAATTTAGTTTATGCCACACTCCATGATGGTAAGCTATTATTGTAGATATGGCTGCTCAGGTAGACTGATGCAAACAAGACTGCCAGTGGCCCAACAGCCCACTGATCCCTCTAACCACCACAGGTGCTGTGTCCTTGGGCAAGGCATTTAACTCGCCTTTCCCCACTGTCTGTGTAAATTGGTGTGTGAATGTGTGTGTGAATGGGTGCATGGTACGTTGATGTAAAGGTCTCTGAGTGCCTTAAAGATAGAAAAGTGCTATATAAATGTGACAATTGAAGATTTAGACTAGAGCCACAACTGCTGCCATGGCACCTGCATTACCAGCCGTCTCCCATCTGGGTACTAAACAGGCCCAACCTTGCTTAGCTACCAACATCAGACAAGATTGGGCACTCTTAAGATGGCATCCCCTATTTCATTGTCTCTGTATATTAAAACTTGGCATTTGATAACATTTACAAAGCTTTCCATTCACTGCAGTTCAGCAGCTCATGTATCAAATAAATACAATCTTACAATAGAGTCTACATTAAGTCTACATTAAAGTACACTGACCGGAACTTAATGAAATAGTAAAGACAGCCACACACCCAAACAGGAAGTTGTTTGACTGTGCATTGTGATGGAGTATTCCATCTTTTCTCATTTCCCCAACGTCTTTCTTCTATTTCTGCCACTAGCCTGGTATCTGTGTGGCCTCCCCCTGACATCACTTCCTCTTCCTGTTGGTGATTGTTCAGAGGGGAAGGGAAAGCAGACGGATGGGAAGGGGGGGTTGTGTTCTTCCAGACTGGCTCACCTGGCTGACCTCCACCTGACTGACATGACCTGCTGCAACCAGACAAGGCCCTGGCTGTTGCTTCCTGCCTCAGACGGACAGGATATTCACCGCACACAAATATGGCAGCTTTCATGTCAAAAGTTCCCTTGGCACAGTTCAATTACACAACCAAACAAATGTCCACACTAACAATAGGGATATGTAATGATAGAGCTGATTTATGACACTGAAGCTGTCCTAGTTAAAAATACTCACACCAGAATAAAATGTAACTTAATAAATGAAAACATAGAAACTTTAAAATATATAAAGATGCAATGCATAACTTTTCTGGTGGAGAGTTTGGCAGCAGATTGTCTTCATGGAGATGTTATTGCTTGGCCTGCATACATTGTTATGCAATATCGATACTAACTTGTATATCACCATGGAGATAAACAGGTGGCAGTACCAGGCCAAGTTACTGGCTAGATCTGTGAAGCTAACAGTAAGAATGCATGATTCTCTAGGTATTTTTGAGCAA
Source organism: Periophthalmus modestus (assembly GCA_019594935.1). Lineage (NCBI taxonomy): Eukaryota > Metazoa > Chordata > Actinopteri > Gobiiformes > Gobiidae > Periophthalmus > Periophthalmus modestus. The sequence continues at coordinate 24,884,062 of JAIEZT010000013.1, read as the reverse complement.
TAAAAATGCATGTTATAATGCTGTAACACTCCAGACAGAGCAAAAACTTCTCTACAGTAGAGTATAAAAGTTATGAGGTGCAGTTTTTGAGTTTATTTTTGGTAATAACCAGGAACTAAATCATCTAATATTTTAGACTATTGGTACAATGCCATCAATATGTCAGTTTAGATGATGTTTAAGGTGTTTAATGCATAAAAATTATGTAAATATAATTACCACTTACTAAGTACACAGGTTCTCAGCAGTTTTTTCATTTGGTCACAGAACATTTTTGTAATACTATATAGGAGTAGTTATTGCCATATATGTGACATGGACATCCCCACCAGGTGAAAGTTGATTGCGTGTGTGCCCCACACCTTGTGGCACCCTTCCGTATAATGGCATCATCCATTGAACCAACAGACTGTAACATACACTACTGACAAGTTTATTTCTTCTATTGAGTGTATAGACAAAGCCTGTTTGTGTACAGGGTGGAGTGATCTGTGATGTTATTTAATTACTCTAACCTGCACTGTAACCATGCAGCTCAATTATAGACATGTGTAATCATGTTTGAACAGTGCAGCTCTATTATTGCCAGTTTCCCACTGAACTGTAACATGGAGTGTGGGTTTGTGGTTGTCTCTGGACCTGAGAGCCTATTACATGCATGTATTATGCTTATGTTTGCACTCGGGTTAACACTTTCCTTGATGTAAGACCGCTGTGGAAGAACACATGAAATGCATGCATTTGTTTCTTCACATAAAAGTGACCGCAAGATCTTGAAGAACTGTGTCTTGGCTTCATTTTCTTTCTGAGACAGAGGGGCTACTCCAGCCTTCTCATTCCAGTGTTCTGAAATGGTTTTGCAGAAGAAATTATTGAGATCAATGAATTAATGAATAAGAGCTAATAGTTTGTGCGTGAGTAATGCTCAGGGTGTACTCAAACGTCTATGGGTGCTGGCACCACATCCACTGCCAGAACAGTAACAAGCCCAAGAGTATGACTGAAAGGTGGTGGTCTGAGGTGCTTCAGGTGCTGGCAGGAATGTCTCTGTGGCTTGAAGTAGCTTATCACAAGAGTGTGTTTGAAAAGTGTGTGTGAATGATGGAGTAATATTATTGTCGTTGTGTACCTTGTCTAAAACATGGTGCGGCTGCCTCTAATAAGTGGTGAAAGTTGAATGTTTAGCAGCACAGTGTATCATCAGAGTGGTTCTGTTTCTTATTGCAATTATGTGACATTAGGATAATAGCCTTGTGATGGGATTCGCTGGTGGGTTACATCAACCATGCCAGCCTCACCCAGAGGGTCAAAACACTTTCCAACTCGTTCACACTTTCTCTATTAAACAATTGATTCTATGGCTATGGTCTCAGACTTGCTCATACGGCTCTTATCTTGTTTTAACAGCACAGTCAAGATGCACAATGCATTTATTTTCCCTCCAATTAACACAGTGAATAATACGCAGGTCCGATAAGGGCTTTTTGTTTCAAATGGTGTTTATGAAAACGAGGAAATGTAGAGGCATTTCTCATTGTGAGCCTGTTTGGCTGTAATGCCAGGGACCTGCTGGCCAAAGCTGGTGCACAAGTGGAAGAGGTCAGCAGCACACAGGGCCAAAGTTAAGCATTAGGCACAGTCACTCAAGTATGAAGATCTCTAAATTGTGTTGTTTCAGTCTGCATAATTGATAGAGAGCCATGCATTGTCACTTCAAATATATGCAGTACATTACATGCCTCCCTTCTGCACCAACACATTTTTCTCATTAGGTATCTCATTATTTGTGTCGGCCCCAAATCTGATTAAATATACATGCTTCAATGTATTTTGGTATATGTACTAAAAAGTAGAGTAGATACAATAGAATGCTAAAGAAGTAGTTTCTGGAAAAAATCTGACTGCTGCACGCAACACATCTAAAGAGACCCAAAAGAGAGGTATTGTCCATGTGATTACGGTCCACATGCTCCATCTGTGTTGATAGCAGATTCTCTTGACTCTGATGGTGTCTTAAAGTGTTTGATTTGTTGGTAGTGGAGGGAGTTTAGCAGAGGTGATAATTATCATTGTTCACTGCACTGCTCTCACTCAGCATGACATGTGGCCTGACTCGTTCATTTCTCATCAATGTGAAGAGCAGCGAACCAGACAATGCTACAGTGTCTTCACTGCTGCTGTCTGTCAACTTTACAACTTCCGAGTCCAGAGGTTGTGTGAAAACTAGCATACTCCAAATGTATGGATGAGTACGACATTCTACATTTAATACCAAATGCATTACTAAAGGTCTGTGTATTGTATTGCAGAATGGTGAGATTAAATACTGTCAGTACACCTCGTAGTTTGCTTTTCATCTTTTATATCTGCGCAAATGTTAAATTTTAAGATTAAGACTGGTCAAATGTTATTATTACGTTTTGGGGCTCTTACCATGTTTTTTTGCTGTTTCCTTACAAAAACATGCCTGAAGAGTTTTTACATGTCATCCATGCATGTTTGTGTAATCTAGTGATCTCTCCCGGGTTCTATTTGAACCATCCTTATAGTTAGCACGATTCAGTCTAATGCTCAGCCAATAAGCCTATGTCACCTATCCTCCCACATGGAAACATATAAAAGCAGGACTCAAAACAATCCACTACAGTGTCACAAACCTGATGTGATGTACAATAGTTTCATTAGAGAAATACACGTTGATTTTGATAGTGCTCTGAAGGGGGAGTGACTTAGCGCAGAGAACAAGGGGAGAGGGACTCAAAGCTTGGATGTTGTCTCTCTGTGTACGTCAGAGCCACACTTATGATTGTGTGATCATTTAATACCTTAAGATGAGTGCAACTTCAACAAACAACACCACTGATTTGCCCTTTGACCTCCTCAATTTTTCAAGACTGTACTGTGTCCAGTGACGTGCGGTGAGGTTCATGGCTGGTGAGGCACTGATGTCGTCACGATCAGATTTACAAACATATAAAACAGGTGTCAGTACATTTGGCCCCGGGTCAGTTTCTCTCCCAGTGACTTGGGGCCAGAAGAAGAATTTCAAAACAAAAGTTCAGAAGTCAGTATGAAATAGCTCTAATAGTATGAAATATTTTTTTATCCTTATTCTGGTTCCCCAATTTTCAGTGGATTGAAGTTATTAAATTTCTTATCATTTTGTACCACTCTGTTTCAAAAGAGTGAGTCTTTCGTCCCGTCGTCTGGAGCAAACCATTTAGCTCCTTTAGCATTGGTCTCGGTCCTTTAATTATAACCTCCTGCTTCGTCCGAAAGTCCAGTTTAGAAAACTGCTTGAGCTTTAATATGCAATTGTCCTCCATTTAAACAGTAGGGCCAGACAAGAAGAAAAAAGTGAATTGCTAAAGTTGACTTGTTAACTCTAAATTGTAGTTTGCAGCCCCTATTCTGCGGGAGTTGCAAGAATCCCTGGGCTCACGAGCGCCCCCTAACATGAGGCAGGGTAACTACGTGCCTCACCCGGTGCCTTTTCACAGCCGCTTAAAGCAGCAGCTTAGCGCACAGCACAGTCAGTCCATGTGAGGCACGAACTGCCTGTGCCTCACCGCGCAAAAATTCTGCAATTTTGAGTTAAAAAAAGAATAAAATTGCAAAGTTAAATAGAAAATTACTTTATAGTACAAATTATTGGATAAATATAACTATTTCATTTATTTTTCTCTATGATGACAGGTGAGGCACTGCCTCACCTGACTGCACGTCACTGACTGTGTCCCATTTCAAACTTTAAAGTTTCAAAGAAAATAATCTGTAGCAAACTTAACTGTGAGTAGTAGTTCCTGTCCTCATTACAGTATCTGCAGTTGAACATCCACAGTTGTAATTTACTGAGCCAGAAAATAGACTAAAATAAAAGCTTTTAAAAATTGATTTAGGATGTTTTTGTTGAACTGAAAAAAAATTGACAGAAAACCTGCATCTTTACTGTGAGTTGGCTTGCATTTCCACAAATTTGACTCAAACGTGGCCTAGAGAAGGGCCTCCTCCTTCTTGTTTCCATGGATATGTTGTTCCGCAATATGGCACCAGACATATCTATCCCGATGGTGAAATGTTCCGAAGTATGGTTTTAACTTTCTGTTTACAGTTAATTAATATGCAGGTGACGTGCCACCTCCAGAAAGTTACATGGTGCTGCTTTGAATAAGGCATAGAGATTACTTTCAGATATATTGGTTTAGAAGCTTGTGATTGTTTTTTGATTGTATTGCTATCAACCATGCAATTTAAACACCCTGCTTTATACCTTTTACAGTACATGACTTTAAAACTTCATACACATACACTAACAGGCATTTGTGTGTTTGTTTTCCTCACAGCATAATCCAACCTCAGATGAACTGTAAACTTGTTAAACTCTGGTCTGCAGATGTTAAAAGGCATCACATGTGACAAAGCACAGAGCACAGAGGTCTGTCATGGGCCCCGCGGGACACTGCTCATTACTGCTCCTCACCTTCACTTGGCCGGCCTTGGCAGTGAAGATTTATGAGCCCTGAGACCATCTAGATACTATGTGTGTCATTAGGCAATAGGTTGTCTATATATTCTGGACACGAGTATGGTGCTGCTATGTCAACAATGGCTGTTTTGGCACACACTATAATACACAGGACAATGCTGCAGTCCTGGTGATCTCTGAGGACAACCACAAGCAAGTTCATCTTTCATATTGTGGTGTTTAGAGCTGGATAAGACCACTCTGCCCACTTATGATGCCTGTCGAGACTTTATTTCTTCTATTTTATCTGGCTTCCTGTTTTGATCTCCTTGTGAAACTGACACCTGCTTGTACTGTGGCATTGAGCAGCAGACACACACACACACACATACACACACACACACACACACACACGGACAGCAGATCCCAATGAAGTGCCTAAATATGGTGAACAAAAGGTCTACAGGGGAGTGAAAGGAGAAGCGGAACAAAAAACAAATAAGTAATGAAATTATAACAATACAGAGAGAGGGGCTGATAGAGAGACAGAGGAGGAGAGGGAGAAAGCAGGGTTGCCACAATGGCGAGGAACAATCGCGCCGCGTCAATGGAAAAAGAGAGGTGGGGGGGAGAGGGCTATCTGGACAATAGAGCCGGTGACAGGAGCACAATGGTTGCAGTGTTTTCAATTAGACATTATCTCATAGACAGAGTGGCAGGTCTCATTGTGCGAGGGGGCTATTTCAGGGCTGCCTTTGTGTGGGCCAGTGCTGCCCCCCCCCCACCCCTCCCTGATCCTCAATCCCCCTCTCTGTACAGCCCACCTTCAAACTGGTGCCCCCGCAGAGGCAACGCTGTCTTGTGTTCTGGCTGAAAAGAGCGGCCCGCTTCATTGGGCTGGTTATTTGCTCTTCATCAGTGGAGGGCCACAGTGGAATGGGATACTGAGTTATAGGAGCTTGTAGGGGGGAGAAGAGGGGCAGAAATGGGGCAGTAGAGAGTGATGTGTGTCACTTTGAGGCAGTATCCACCTTGTCCATATAATCCCAGCATGTTGAAATGTTTTGTCAGATAATTGTGTTTGCCGACATGGCTATATTTTCTGTTGAATACTATGTACATGAATATCTCTCAATCTGGTCACTGCGGTTGGACTATCTGTATAGTGTAATGTTTGCAAAAAGCCGCTGTGCTTTTGGCCTGACATGTTTCCGCTGGCAGATGTGTTGTTTTGCTGTGTTAAGCGGATGAGGACTCGGAAAACAGGGGCTTGCGGTGTACTTGATTCTCAGAAATAATGCAAACTTTGGTTATCGGCTTTGAGCATCTTTAACAAGATGACAGGGTCACAAAAAATAGTTGTTTCAACAAGTGTCATGTACCCTAGTGCGGTTTGCAGTGCTGCATGATAGTAAATACATCTTTGTGTAAGTGCAACATAAGCACATCTGTACTACTGTTGCCTAAGCAGAATCATCTCTACAGGTTTTCCACTCAGTGTTTATCTCAGCGTTGTCAGGGGCCTCACTTTGTTGGCACAGTGCATCCCATATCTAGGCTACATCTTATGGGTCAGACCAGTGTGGGATATCCTGTTAACATGACAAGCATCTAACTGTTTGTCATTAAAGGCTACTGACAAATTTAATGCCCATGTAAGTCTCAAAATGTATTAAATAAATATGTTCACAAAGTTTCAAAAAGGTTTTTTTTTAATGTCTCCTATTTAAACAAAATAAAGTGTTATTTAAATGAAATTGCATGTTTAGGCACATCCATAGCACATCTTACAACCCTAAGTTAGGCTGACCCAATAGTGAACATTAGTTGACAATGAGGCCTACTTTTTCCTCTGTCCAGAGTCACTAGAGTCTATTTCTATGCTCTGAAGCACTTGTGTGACCCAACAAACTCAAGCGCATCTTTTTGTTGAGAAATCAAAAGTCACACTCATATTGTTCACACTGGGTTGACAGTTACTGTTCAGGTTGAATTGACAAGTTAACATACAAAATATACATATATAACATAGACGCATATTTGTTTAGAAATTTTAATAAATATTACTTTATGATGACTGTATTGTACTGGAATTAGACAAGGCAAGTTTATTTGTATAGCACAATTTGTACACAAAGTAATTCAAAGTGCTTTACAGAGTAATAAATACATTAAAATCGCATTACAAACAAATCAAAACATAAATAATCATCATCAAATTAACATTAAAAGAGAAGAGTGCAGAATATAAACCTTTCAGCCATAAAAACACTGTACAACTTAATTCTGTAGGGGCATGTGTGTGTGCCATGGCAGTGTGTATTCTTAAAATTATTGCACGCTGCAGTTTGTCAGATATTTCAGATAGGAAAAGCTGACAGGAGGCAGCCTCGGTGACCTGGTTGGAGAGGAGCAAGTTTCACACAGGAAGAGTCTGTGGCTGCTGGACTTCAGTTGAGGGTTTTGTTTGTTACCACATATTGCATAAAGATTCAATATAAGCTTCTGTAACTGTCTTTGTGGCCAGGGTTTTTAGTTAGTGCCCCACTGAAAACCTAACATTGCACTGGTTGATCCAATAACATGGTTCCTAAGATTTGGCAAATTTAATCTTCAAAATATCAGTTAGCCTTCATGGCAAGCTAACCATTACGGCACCATTTCACATTGTATTATAACTTTATTTTTTCTGTATTCTTACAAAAGTGCACCACATACTACCAAGCTACAGTATTTCTCACAAACTACATAGCCTGCACACTATAGGGGCTCACTGCTGATATGCCATATTTATGATCACCTTTAAATATCGACTTGTTTGCTGTCAGATGTAGAAACTGCAGGCCAGAGTTTGTAACACTGATATCAAAACTTGTGATAATGGAGAGAAACACATAAGAAGATGGAGATAGAGAGAGCTCTACACATAAGCTACCTCTGTTTGTTACATTTATTCACAAGATCTAAGCCCAAGTCCTGCGTGATTTTACATATGTTTCTCTCAGGTCCACCTCATTGGTCAATCTTCAGTCAATCATTGCAAAGTTAATGCTATACCGTGGAACATTTCAGACAAATCAGCATATCTATAGAGAGAAGCAGGCAACATATTTGCTACCTGGCCAAATTATGAGCCAGATCTGTGAAGAGGCAACCCCACTCACAGTAAGGAAATGTGTTTGTCAAGATGTCTTTGACCATTAAAATATCTTGTAATAAAATCAAAGTCTTTTCTTTTTGTCTGTTGCCTGATATGTTACACTGTTGGGCTTTAAAGTAGAAATATTTTACAAAATGTTGGTTAAGTGTGATGCTTTAACACTGGCAAAAAAAAAACATTGTGAATGTGGCTCCACAGTTGCATGGTGCTAAAATTATTTTGCATTGGATCACATAAATTCACTCTGGCCAATGGGATTTGTCATTTGGATAAACAAACATCAAGCGACAAACTTTTCCGAACTTGCGACTTTTTAACACAGACTCATATGTAACCGAGAAGCTTAAGAATGTTTTGGGGATGGTGGAAACGAAAATGTGGGCTAATAAGTAACCAGAGAATTGCACTTCACAGCAGGATTGTTGCTGGAACCGCACCTCTGTCCACACACTGGCACTGCAGCCTCTCGCACTGTCCATCAGCAAACACCAAACAGCTCCAGTCAATACATGATAATGAACCTGGACACTGCCTGCAACAAAGTGCCACCAGCAGTCTGCATGAAAATGAGCTGCTCCTGTCCAACATGTGGAGATGTGTGATACTGAGTTGCCAGAAACTGAGCTTGTATTATTATCATCAGATTTTTATTGTGCATAGACTGACACTGGAGCTCAGAGGTCATTTATAGATAAAATAACAAATATATATGAGAAGTGTGCAGAGTGTAAATTGGAGAAAATATCCAAGACATGTTTGTGAATGTAAATTGATAGAGCATAATAATCCTGCATTACTTTTTAAATCGTGCTGTGCAGTTTGGCAAATTATATATTTGCTTCTGAGTCACAGGTGTAGTTAGTTGGCACAGAGTTTTAGGCCTGCTAGTTGGTACTCCACAGGTGGTGAGTTTAATTCTCTCAGGCAGTGACTTGTGACTGGACTTTACCCTCAGGCAGAGGACTCGGACAAAAGTCCAAAGCTTTGACTGCTGACAACTTTACTTCAGCCACTTGACTTGAATTGAAGAGCTGATGACTTGATGCATACTTGACTTGGATCAGTTGCTGTTTTACACATCTTTTGATTGTTTGAAATAAGGGATTGTGATTGGTGAAACAACTCTCATCAAAAGCAATATGGTCTAGGTCTGGTTACATTCATATAGCACTTTTCCACCTTCAAGACATTCAAAGCACTTTATATTAAGAAACCACTTACCCATTCACACACACATCCATGCACTAGTATGCAGACACTGAGGGCAAGGCGAATGAAGTGTCTTGCTCAGGAACATAATGAAAGTAATGAAAGTATTCATCTGTGAGAACTGGAATCGCGCCGCCCACCTGTGGATCAGTGGATCTGCCATCGCAAACACTCTCCCAAATGAGTTACTGTCACTGCTCATGTTATATTCTCAGTTTCTCTCAGTTTTGCAGGCAAAAGATGAAATACAAACATTAAAATGCTCAAATTTGAAGAGATTTTTGTATTGAACAATATTTATGACTTGTTTTACAGATGTTACTCAAGTCTATAACACACACAGTTACTGTTGGTAAAACTTGTAGAAATCTTCTAACTAATTTCATTGTTATACCCTGACAATATCTCCAGGATGATATCTCTACTTCAAACTGATACAAAATATTTTGATTGTGAAGAAAACCTGTTGAAACCAACAGTGGACTTATCTGGTGCCACAGGCTGCAGAGGCAGATGGACGCTGGCCCTATGTGATCAAAATAATCAGCTGTAATGTTGCTGCTGGCAGCTGAATGCAGTCATTCAGCAGTTTCACTCCATTGTTGAGGCACATTGTTGGAGACAATAATGCATGGGTTTTGAATAGGTGACACAAACAACAAAGCTATTCATCCCATTAACGAAATCACATAATCACACGGAAAAAGGAGCTACTGTAATAAAAAAAAAAAAGATAAATAAAAAAAATCTCAATAGACCCTAACAATGGAGAGAAAGGTGTCTTTTCAGCAACTGTTAACACCTGCTCATTTGAAACAGCTCAAAAGGACAATGAAAAGATGACGTGACTATTAATGTGCGGGGTGGAGCACAATTGTCAAGAGTATCTCACCTGAGTACTGTTGAGTCCTGGCCCAGAAACTATTGAAACGGACAGTGCATACCTGCCCCACCTGAGTTAAATTTACCACAACAGCTCATCTGCACTTCCACTAATGACATGCTCTATTGTTCTCATGCATTGTTGGAAGTCTTCTAAGAGAAGTTGGCATCAACAATATAATTGCACTTTAATTTGCCTATCATTTCACTGTGGTTTAATTGAGCATTGGAACAGTCTGGATATTTCCACTACACACCTGTTTATCTTATACAACCAAACAACATCATATTACACAATAAATACGATTATCAAAAAAAAAAAAAGTTAGATATATTATAAAAAATATTATAAAGATATTATAAAAAGGCATAGTGGCATTACTGCTGCATTGACCAGAAAGGGCATCCCACTTGAGTGCTCGTTCATAATGAAACACTCTGCCAGTACTAGTACATTATTGTGCACATGACAAAACACAACAACAGAAACTGCGATCATAGGTCAATCATTTTTGAAAAGTTATACGTTCTCTATTGTGTTAGATGTTAGCCACTTACGTATATATGCTATACTACGAGACTTCCCCAGGAGAAGCTAAAAGAAGAAGACTGCTCTCTCCTCACAGCTAGAAGGTTCTGAGTTTGATTCTTTGGATGGATTGGACATAGAATTTGCTATTTCTCTTTGTGTCTATGTAAGTTTATTGTAAACCTGTATAATGGGAAATAAGCACTTGACTTTACAATTTAAGCTCTGTGCGGAGCTGGCACTGCTGGACAGTTACTCTGAGATATAGCTGTAAAGTCTGAACACATTCAAGTGCCCACATGTCAGAGACAGGCTGATCTGTACACAATGTCAAAGGAATGGGAATCAAAGGGTAAAACTGGGAGAAAAGGGAGAAGTGCAGGAGAGGTTTTGTAATCTGGCTATAGTGGTGTTGTGCCGTCTCCATGGCGACAGGCACAAAGGCCCGTGGTTGGCCATTGATGGCTAATTGTATTCTTCACAGCTCTTTTGTTAATTGTTGTCTGCCCAGCTCCCACTTCCTGCTGGGCCACGGCACAAAGCCACGAACAGGAGGATTAGAAATGGCACATCAGCTCCCAACGCAGCGCCAGGTCCTCTCTACCTCTCCCTCCTTCTCTCCTCTGTCCTTTCCCCCTTCACTCCATCTTCTCTCCTATATCCTCTTCTCATGTCCCTCCTCACCGCTCCACCATCTCATCTCTTCATTCCTTCTCTCCCTCACTTTTCCCTCTTCTTTCTCATCACTTTCTCCTCTCTCCTCCCTCTCTCCTCTGTCCTCTCCTCTGTGCTCTCCGTCCCTACAGAGCCGCTCCCCCTTTTATCTGCTTACCGGGCGCTCTCCCATGACCTCCACACGTCTTTCTTTACCCAGCCCTTTCTTCATTCTTCATATGAGGTCTTCACTTGTTCTTTGGTACATTTTGGACAAAGCTTGTTTTTCTCCAATGCCTCCTTGTGACTACAGCCCATTGGACAATTTTACTGAATATGTTGAACAATGACTAGAACTGATGGAATAAACTTGTAAATGTGAATAATTTTCAGATTTATTCATCTCTTTTCATCATTATTCTTTTATTCATTCAGTTCACTTAGATTCACTTTCCCCTTCACAAGAAGAGTACTGAGAGCTCCAGGAACACAGGTGAAGGCTTTTTTTGAGTTAGTCCGTTAACCTGAGGACAGGATCAAAACTACTATCTCTTTGAGGTTAACTTATCGGAAATATTCTATTTTAAAGGTGCACAACGTCACTTTTCTGAAGGAGACCTGTTTGGAGATGTTCTGGCTTTGTCTGAAATGTTACTCACTATGACACTGAACTTATTTTATTTGCATTTATGTCATTACGGGTGTTTTCATTGCTCAAAATAGTTATGAAAATCATGTACTATTGCTGTGAGCGGGGCCATCTCTTCACACATCTGACCAATAACTTGGCCATACAAGAAGTTTTCCAGTTATTTTTGTGTCAATGATTTGTAGAAGTCCAACCAACCCAAATATCACTTTAAAAAGAAAGAAATGAAACAGACACCCTTGGCTGTTGCTATCTTTGATCATCAATATGGATGATCTATCAATCCCATATCTGGATTTTATATAAAAGTGAAAGCTGAAGTGGCTGAACACTGATCAGAACATCATCATCATCTTTATGAGGTAGATGTTACAGTAATACCGGGTTAAAGTAGCACAGTAGTACACACTTGTTGCTGTAGCATGACAGATTTAGAGAAAACAATATCCTGAAAAGTTTGACCAAGATAAGGGAACTTATGTCATCTGGTGTGAAGAAAAAAAACGATTACAAAAGTCTCTCTTTATGCCAAGTTTAGCAGCTGTCCTCGTATCGCAGGGAGAAAGGCGCAGAGAGAAAGGTGCATACGTCTTGACAGATGCTTTCTGCCCGCGCCTCTCTTTCCATCGGCTCAACTTGGAAAACCGTCCTCTCCCTTTAAGTGGGAGGTGAGTGCCAATGAGAGCGCTCTGGCGGTGAGTGGAGGAGAGGCGCACAGTACAAGTCACCGGGAGTCCGAGTGAAGTGTCGGGACTGCCCTCGGAGCTCCCAAACATTTTACGCCTGGGCGACACTTTCTGTGTGTTTGAGCGCGTGGCTGTACGTGCCCGGGACATCACTCCCACACTCAGGGCTCTACTTTTCCCTGACAGACCCCGGGGCTCCAGACCACGCACGCGGCTCCTCGCCTCTGCCCCAAACCACTGCGTTTTGCATGTGGTGAGCAATTAAGCGGGAGAGGCAGGAGGAGGAGAACGGAAGTTTTTTTTTCTTGATTGCAAAGTCGGGGCGCACCGGGACTGGTGAGTAACCGCTTCTTTTCAACTTGAAAACATGTGCGTTTCTGTAAGTTTTGTTGTAGCTGGATTGGACGGGAAATGCAGAGTGCAGAGTTGAGTTTCTCCTGGTGCTCCGTGAACTCCTCGAGCTGGTGCCACTCCGCGCACTCAGTCAGGCACAATTTCTGCAAATGTTATCGCTAGTGTTAAGCTCTCCCTCTGCTCCGAAGAGTTAATTGTCTGATATCGTCTCTCTTAAAAAGCACGCATCTTTGCTCAAACATGTGCCATCTCCATTTCTCGTGTCAGACATGCGTGAGTGCGCGCAGGTGTGGGCAGGTTCACCCATAATAACGCCAAAAGTGTCAACGTTAAACCACAGACTTCAGAGCCCTGGTGTTGTGTGCCTGTAGCTGACTGTACATAATACGAGTCAGTCAAAGTGCTCGGTTTGAGGCTTGTGTCTGATGTCCTGGAAGGTCATTGACAATTAAGATTTACAAAGAAAAAAGTTGAGGGACAGTTTTGTATGAGGTTTCCAGTGTGCACTGATGCGACTTGTACAGTGTGTTGGTAGTTTTCTGTTATCAATGTTGAATAACTGAACTTTTGACTTTAAGACTTAAATCCTTCTATGGAAATTAGTGGTTCTGAAAACTGTGGTGTTTGGCCTAATGTCAGTCTAATCAGTCTTTGTTTGAATCATTTATCATTTTCCAAAACCTAATTTGGTCCTAGTTAATGTCTAGTCAGGTTCATTTCAGTTTAAACTCTTGATTTTTGATTTGACCTTGTGTCAAGTGTTAAAACGGAACAAATACATTAGGTGTGATGTGTCAGTTTTGATGAGTTCATATGACAGTTACCAATAATTATTTTTCCTTCCCTTTTAAAACTACACACATTGAATTATTTTATTTAAATTATTTTATTTTTTACTTCACTATCCATTTTACATTTAACTGAGCCATATTTTCTGCTCTTTGGGAGCACTTTGTGACCATGTACCAGGGTACAGCCACACAGTGTAGGGGGCAGAGCAAAGGAGGGCTTTTACTGGCACTAGCTCCAGGTCTGTGTTAGCCTGTGCCCAGCGGGGGTGATAATGAACATTCAGCCTATGGCATATGCATGCACGCTTGTGTGTTTGTGTGTCCACGACTCTACAGTGCATGGCTGTGTACAAAGCTGTCAGTCAGTGGGGAGTCCTTGACCTTTGTGTCCCGTCAATCTCCCCGTTTCTTCTCACTCTCATCGTCACAATCCCCCGCAGCGACCGCCACTCTTCTCCATGTTACTATTGCCGTTAATTATGAGTTCGAGAATATACAGTACTTATATATTAGTATTTATGAGGTGATCTTATTCAGACTTGTGTTGTTGTTTTGTTAGTTTCATTATGTAGTCTTTTGAGTACAGCAGTAATTTGTACAGTTTTAGACTCTTTTGTTATGACCACTCACTTTTGATCTCTGTACCTGATGATAAATCCAAACCAAAATGATGACAATTAGTTTACTTCTTACAATTGAATTGTGATTTGATAATCACATAACCGGTTATAGTTTACTTTTTAAATTTTTGAGAATGACTTTTTGCATTTTTTAAAACAATCACACAGTCATACAGTTTCTTCTGTGATTTTGTGTGACATACATATTTAACATTGTTCAGATGAACAATGTTAAATATGCATGTCACACAATGTCTGACTTGCAAAACTTGCAATATAGGGTCTAAAAAAGTTTATCATTTTGGATTTGGTCACCTGCAACATGCATTTCTCTTACTTAATTGCAAGAATAAAACATGCATGTGAATACTAGTGATATGCAAAAGAAGCTGTGAGAGCTAGGAATGAATTATAAAGATTTAAATTTTCACCTCCTTGAAAATTAGGTACCCCAGCTTTAAGTAAAAAAAAACAACTTTTTATTAAATTTTTTTGTGCTAAATTTTGAATTTGTTGGTGGCACTCAGAGAGGAATAGCTTAGAATCTTTTGTAGGATGGCGTCTTGGTATCTGACATAGAGCGGTGTTGAGAGGAGCTTTTGCATACCCTGCCTGACCTCTGACTTTTATCTTGTGAGACACTAGTGCAGGTGAATGGGTTCATGGAGGTCAAAGGTGAACTGGCCCATATCTTCATGTGCATGGTTGAATCTCACCTCTGATTAGCTGAGCACTGCCTTCCCTCTTCAATCTGACCACAACTGTGTAACTAATCTGACAATTTTAGATGCTGGATTATAGAAACTACATTTCAGTTTTCAGTGTAGCAAAGTTAAATCCTACACTAGTTTTGACTCATTTAATTTATTTAAAATGACTAATGATTTATTGAACAGAGGCGTAAACAATTGCTATTGCTAGTTCAGCCTCTACAGCTCAGTGATTGAATTTTGGGGGTTCTGAGCTTTCACATGAGGCCTGTCTATAAATTGAGAATGAGAATTTGTATGTCCTCCATCTGCAGATTAAGGCACTGGCAACCCAGGTTCAGTTGTGATTGTGGTTTTATATACTCATGTATACATACCCTTTTGAATAACATTTGACAAGTTCTTGAATACAGACAGTTCCTGATTATGATTCATGCACTTACTAATATTACATTCTTTATATAGTTGAGCTGCCATAACCTGAGCTGTGCTTGTGTGTGTGTGTGTGTGTGTGTGTGTGTGTGTGTGTGTGCGTGCGTGTGTGCTTGTGTGTGCTTCCTGCGCCCATCAGTCTGCTCCTGACCCCTGTATCCTCCTGCCATTGTTCTAGATCCCATAGAGCCACAGTGCGCTCACAAACACTACAATGGACAATACTAGTGTGTATGTACTGTAGGTGTGTGTGAGGCCAGGCCAATCACACCGAACAATAGTGAGGAAAGCCGTATGATGTGTTCAAATAAAGCTCCAGAATACAGTCTGCAGTGCCCACATGGACTTACACTCTGCACTGGTCAGACATGAGGGGTGTACTGTACTCAAAGTGCTACTAAATCTACTAAGGCTGCTACTACTGTAATGGAAATAATGACAAAATCACCATCAACTACTACACTGACACAAAGTAATATCTTGAATTGTATTTAATATCCAGATGACAATATTCAAAAGATATTAGAGATGGGTTTTGATTCAACTGGGTAAATTACAGGTGAGATCTGTGTAAAGGTGACCCCACACACAGAAAGTAAGTTTCTCAAAGTATTTTGAGCTAATGGAACACCATTGAATAAATGCATGATTGATTAATTTAGAGCCAAAGCACGGAGCAATCCAGGTAAAACGATAACATCTCAATGAAGAAAGCCGGTGGCATTCAAGTTTCACAGTGCGACTTTTAATGCCGTATCATCACAAACCTACCCATATTTTAGTAACCTTATGTACTTTGGTTTTCAGGGCTCAGTTAGTTCCACTTAGTTCTTTGGGTATTTATGACAAAGTGGAATTATTGGAGTTAAATCTTTGAATATCTGTTCGTGTTTTTTTGTTTTTTTCAATCAAGACTGAATTACTTGAGAGACTGGTTCATTAATGAGGGGAAAAAAACAAAAACTTGATGAAAGGTGGCTGAGGTGAGGCTTTATATACCTGATGCACTTATGGATGGTTAGTTGTGAAAAGTGGCGGTGTTGTATGGAAAACACAAAGGGTCAATGTTGTTTGATTCTCAACACCTCTCCTTGGTGTTTTCTAGGGCTATTTGAAACATTGCCCACCTGTTCCTGATATGAGGCTGTAGCATGAACAGGAAGTGCAGAGCTGGTTTGTGCTCAGTAAAATCTAGTCTTCTTCAGAGATAGGGCATTGCACAAGATTAAGCAGATGAATAAAGAGCCTCACTCCGCTACAAGACCACGACACATTTCAAAGTAAGTGACTAGAGAACTATTAGGACTACTTTTCTACACTAATATTACAAGAGATATTTTTACTTTATTGGACGGTCAGACTATGCCTGTAGTGTGCCGCAGTATGGCAATTAACCTTACTATTACCATGAAAGAAAATCACACTGTTACAGGTCATATCTGTGAAGAAGTGACCCTGCTCACAGTATAATATGAAGTATTTTTTTGCAACACCTTGATTAAATACAACATGGACCATAGAACATTCTAGGTAAAGCAGTGCGTTTTGTGGACCCCCCCCCCAAAAAGTTGGACAGTGCACGTTTATTTATTATACTGCTGCTCATTTACAATTCAAACCATGTTTTATTACTCTACTATAAATCAACTCAATCGCTAGAGATTTTTTTTTCTTTTCATATTCTTTAGCAACAGCAGCACAGCAAACGAAAACGAGGCAGCTCCCGTACATAGAAAATTGTATGATACTTTTTGGACAAACTGTGCACACTTTGCTCAGTGGGAAAAAGTTACATGTGCAAAAAAGAGGATCTTTTAAAAAGGTAGGGACAGGTTTTTTTCTGTTTTTTTTTTTTTTGTTTTTTGTTTTTTTTTTTTGACTATTTTGCCCAACATCTCATGTTATTGCCGTTTCTTTATTTTATAGGCTAAAGCCAAAAGCGTAATCATGCTATTAAGATTTGCAATTGATATTGAGACCAGCCAAATTGAATAATTAATGGAAAAATGGAGAAGCCAAAAAACTTGAGTATTACTTTTATAATATCACTCGAGTACAAATATAAAGATATGGTCTTTCTGAGTAACTGTTAAATGTCTGTTTTATAAGTCGATAATATCTAGTGTGTATAGTTAAATACTAAACATTTCATCTTGTGAATGAAAATGGGGCTGAACAACATGACAAAAATAATCACTTTCCTTTCAAATTGATCTGTTATAATATTAAATTCCTTTTTTTTAATAAAACAACATTTCTTTCAATATTATTTCTTTCAACATAAACAATACATACTCTTAATAAGTGACACTTCTTTTACATTTCTTCTTCCAAACTCTGAACAGTGCTCCAAACCAGATGCATTTACGGACGATATTGATTTAAAATTAAATTAATTGCACAGCTCTACTGGCATTGATTTGGACATGAAAAAAATTCTATTACTTATTATACTATCGATCATTTATTGAAAAGTTTTGAGAGTCAATTTTTATTGGCTGTACTTTTTATTTGTGTTTGTTATTTTCTGCTTTACTAAACAATTTGAGCTGTAGATGGCTGAATAAATGAGCTGCTATGACTCATTATATAAACCAACTACTACAGTGTTTCATTTTGCCATTTATTCATTTGCAATAGTTTTGGGGAATACTCCTGCTTAGGATTCCTGAGGCATAAAGAACTTTCAGTACTATAGTTTATAGTCAATATTTTCTTCAGTAATATATCGCACTTCAAAATTTGTTACCATGATAGACAGGCCTGTGTGTACACAAAGTATCTTCTTACACGCAGAAGACAATAATAGGACAAGGGTGGACTGACTAAATGAGTAAGAATATACAAGGAGCCCCATGTTCTAACGCGCAAATCAACTTTAGTGGTACAACCTGCTAACGTTGCTGTGTGCACGTGAGGAGCGCAGATGCATGCTCCTACAGGACCTAGTATAAGGTGTGTTTGATTAAACATGGAGCCGGGACGCGGGCTTTTGTTGTGAGGTATGTGCTTCTTTGTGGTGATATATTTGTCAAAAGTGCATTAAGTACACGGCGCTTTGTCCCGCTGCCTGTTCACGTACAAGTCTCACAGAGCGCGACGTATTGTTGCAAACTTGAATGAACAGGACGCATCATTGTCAGTGCACTTAAACTTCTTATAACAGTGTAGTGCAGTTTACCAGGCCTCAACTCCAGCAACTTAGAAAATAAAACTACATGATATGTGGGGGCAGAGCAATTTTGGAGAAAAAAAAAAGTGTTGTTTTTTTTCTGACAAGTTTTAAATGTAGTTCACTGTTCGCATTTTATTAAGCACAAGAATTCCATGCATTTCAGAACATTTTTTATAGGTCTTAACAACAAGGTTTTGGAAGTGATAATGCTGGATATTTTGTAACCATGTCACTTATTGTAGCTTTTGTGATTTGCTAATTACAGCCATTGAAATTGCAACTTCATTTTAGAGTCGGAATCTTGCTGTACAAGTTGATTCAGTTTATTTTGACAAAGTAACACATTAAGCTTTTATTTATAAAAATAAATAAAAGCAGAAAGTTTATATTATTTTAGGCTAACATATTTAAATGGAAGTTGATGAATAAAAAAAAAACATTAACTTACTTCTGAGCCATTGTTATTGTTTTTAGATGTAAAATTACCTTTTGGTTGACATTAAACAATGGAAATGTGCTCTGAGTAACAATAGTTGAACCCATATGCCCCTCTACGTTTGGCGTGAACATTTGCATGATCACCTGACACTCGGCTGCAGTTCTGTTTCTCTACACTTATTATAAAACTTATTTGACCCCATTTGTTTATATCATGGAAAGTCACAACTGCTCCATTGATGCTTGTTTCCTGGTTGATTTACATGACTTTAACAAAACCGCTGTGCTGTCATCCCAAATTTAAAGAAGATCTAGTCTGCTTGTGCCTGCTATATAGCTATAATCTCCATCTGTGGACCATTTAAGGCGTTTTAAATGAATATTGTGAGTTAAAATGCAAAGTGCAAATTATAACTTAATTTAAAAAACAAAAAAAAACAAGTCCGCTGACTTTATGGTGGCCTCCAACCACTGGGCACCTCAGGTTTCTAAACCATCACAACAAAGTGCCTTGAAGTTGTCGGGACCTCCGGTGGATAGCTACAGATCACGCTAGAGAGTAGCGGTTTTTCTTTTTCATTTGCACCAAAATGGCTACACGCCGCTGCCGAATCCTACGTGTTTCACAGATTAAAGAAATAAAATCGGAGAACGAAGTGGAGAGCGGTGGATGTGTGCTGGTGGTGGTGAAAATGGGGGTTGATCTTTAGTATGGCATCTTTTCAAGACGCCATACTAAAGATTGCTCAAACACGCACAAATCCCTCCAAATACAACTTCAAGTGAGTAAATGGGAAGGAAAAAACACTAACATGGTTAAATGTTCTAAAAAGTCGATTGTGCAGAATAGGTTTGTTTTAAGACTGAAATGATCAAAATAGAACAAAATATCTGCAGGTACAATTTGCATTGGCTTTCAAATTAGCTGTACAACTCATTACTATATTATTCTTTGTATAAAGTCATTTGTTTTAAAGTGTATTGTTTGTTTTTTAGTTCATTGAACAAAAAATAGCCGTATCTCATCATCTGCCCATCCTGTTTTAAGTGATTATAAAGTAAAACCTCTCCGACACGGTTGAGCAATGATAACGTATCTCCAGTTTGATCATATAGTGCACTTCTGAATGACGGATACATGCCTCTCATTCTCTAAAAAACTGAATATTGACAATTTAGTTTTCATTTGTGAAAGACTCAAAAGGGAAAAATCTTCAAAGTATATAGAGTCATATTTCTGCACTTTCGTAGGTAATTTGTCTGATACTTAAACCTTAACTAATACAGGACATATTTTAGACAATATGTTTGTGTCTATTTTGCTGATTTGTTATACTCAAAAAAAAAAAAAAAAAAAAAAAGTCAAGATGATTAATCTTCAATATCACCCTCCCCTATAACTATGGATGTTAACGACTTAACAAGTGGAAGATAATGTTTGAAGATAAAAATAACAAAATTATCAGGACGTTTATATGGAATCTGAATAACTTTTACTCATTGTCAAGAGAAAATTCCTCTTTCTTACATACATGCAGCTGACTATAGCTAAAGAAACTGAGTTATTAAACTATATATTTATCTCAAAGCAAGCTTCTTGCTTCAGATTTATAGTCATTATTCTATAAATGTAAAAACAAACAAACAATAAATTCCATACTGAGATTTTTTTTTGTTTAAGTAGCTTATGTCGCAAGAGCCCAGGATTCCAGCTGTTATCAGGATTGAACATTACAAACAAAATTATTTTCTTTTTCAATTGGTTGTGTTTTTAGTTTGATCTCATGAGACCTAAGCTTTCACTTAAACAACACAATTTTTCAATCTGCCCCTAAAAATGTTTTATTTAATTTAATAAACTTGCCCCTATGGATTTTTATAGGACATTGTAATATCAAAGGCTTTTTCTCAATGTTTTTATCCTAAAGGGATATAAAGATCACCCTTAAAAGCACCTACATACACCAAACTTCTTTTTGATGGATTGTACAGAAGGATCAAATTCTAGGCTTGATTGATTCAAATTTTGGCTGTAAAAAAATTTGGTGAAATTTCTTTATGCCAATTTTCTGTTAGGTCTAGTTCACTGAAGATATTCAGAAAAGCTGTTTTTTTGTTTTGTATCCAATATGTCAACTAAATGAATCAATTGATGAAAGTTAAGCCTGGCTCTAACCATTTTTTTGTAATCCTATATTCTAAATGAAATAATTTTCCTATTCACCTGCATCTCACCTTTTAAGAATTACATTAAAACACACTTTGTTCTTTTGTGGTTTAACTGGGTCTAGTTGACTGCAGCATCAGCGTGACCTACAGACATGACGAGCAGCTTATTGGAGCTGGTTAAGACCTATGGCTCTGACTTGTTTGTGACATGAGTGTATATAACGCACACACACATCGCTGCCCGGGCCCCGGGTTCAATCACCTGTTGTGCTCCTTACCGCTCAAAGGCGTTTCCATGGCGACGCCTCCGATCTGCGGCCCCTTCGCAAACATAGACCCCTGCTACCACCACCACCACTATTACAAACTCCATAAAACACACACGTGCACACACACACACACACACACACACACACACACACATACATACGGGGAGCATGCATGTGAAGAAGCCGCACTGAATGGGCCGAGGATATAAAGTGTGCCGAGAGTGCATTGTGCGGGCTGGGCCTCTTTTGTGCGGGCTCGCCTCAAGGAGCAGCAGCCAGGGAGGGGGTCAAAGAATGAGGGAGAGAGAGAGGGATGTGGGGCTTTGTGAAGGAGAGAAAAAAGTGGCCTTCCTTTCTTCCTTTTCTCCTCTCCTATCTCTTTTATTGGGAGTGTGTTTTGTCTTGGCTCGCTCCTCCTCCTCCTCTCTGATAAATGCCACAGTAGCCTTTCGCCGGTTGCCACAATAGACGACCTGTTTCAGAGCCTGTTGTGGAGAGGGAGGGGGGGTGAGGAGTGGTGGGGGGGGGGGGGCATGAAAAGAAAAATGGCTGCTTTTTAACCTGTGTCTCTGAAAAGCAGAATGGAGAAAAAAAGGGTGCTTTGTAAAGGGGCAGTTGTGTCATCAGCCTATTAATATCTTACTTACAAAGCTCGTAAGGACGCCCGCACACTGCAGCACAACTGAAGGCGAGATGTGGTGGGGTGTTCTGATTTCTTAATGCAGTCAAATTTATTTTCTGTTCATACTTTTGTAAACTTTTAAACCATCCTGTATGCTCTTAATAACGTTTACTATCAATATCACATGGAGTTAGACTAACAGAAATACAAATTATTCTATTAGTATCTCTTTATTCCTACTGGTTTTTAAGATTGACTTGACCAATAGTTATTTGTCATGCAACTAATTACATTTGCACTTTTTAGATAAATATTCAGTTCATAATGCACTTTTAAAATATGTGTAAAATACTGACATCTTAAAAGCTAAAGATGGCATTCAAACTGCAATTTCAATTAAATTGTGCCAAAATTTACTTAACAAACTTTTTGTATCGTGCAATGCTTTGTTTTGTTCAAGTTGTGTTCTTCCAATATTGTTGGACACATCAAACTTCCCCCTTGTATTCCTCCACCACTGCTGAACTGTCAAATTCATCAACTATCAATCGGCTCTTGTCAAAATGTGGCTCATATCTCCTCATCTCGTGACATTGTGTGCTAGGCTATCCAGGATGTACACATTTTGGGACAGTCCCTTATCTGCCATATGAGGAAAGCTTCTGTTTTGGGTCCTTCAAGCGCTCACACATTTGAAAGACAAAAAAAGAGGAAAGTGCATGTGTTCTTGATGAGGTTATACTCAAAACTCTGCACTATGGTTCAGTACCCTTGACATCAAAAAGCCAAGAGAACAGAGGAAGAAAGGGGGAAGGAAAGGCAGAGGAGTGCATGGCTTTTGTGTCTGCGGCCCTGAGAGCTCATTCTGTAATGAGGCCCAGTCAGCAACGCAAGGCAGTGCTTTGTTCAGCTCCCTTGTAAGTGTGTGTTTGCATGTGTGTGTGCTCTATATGTGTGTGTGCATGCGTGTGTGCTCTAACATGTGCTCTAAAGTCTCCCTGACCTCACCAGTAAACACTAGGCTCCTACATTAAGATGTTTGACATCACTTTTATATAATTTATATAAAGCAAACTGGATAGAAGGTTTTAACTATACATAGTGTTTTGTTATATTGAGGTCAGATCCAGTGCTCTGAATAGGGGCTGGTCACTTTAAGCAGGTCTGAGTGTGGGATCTGTATGATCTGTAGCCATGGGCAGGGGAAAATTGAGTCAGGTACTAGGTATCATTTTGCTCATGTCTAATGACAGGATTGCATGGCACTCCTACACCGACTTGCAGATAGGCCCACTAAACTCTGGGCCTGCCTTTTAGACGTGCCAATGCACCTGGAGACCAGAACGCACTTCCAGAGTGTCTGTATGTAACCAAAGGCCCACGTACACCTACAGGCTCTGGAACGTTGTGGCTTGTCGGTGGGCACCTTAACCAATGGTTTGTGACACCAATCATAAGGGTGATCTGTGCATGCACATCTGTGTTGGTGCCGTGTACAGCAACCGGCCACATTTCCTCATCTTGAGATTGGAGTGTCCAGGCACACAAGCATGCTCCATGAAGTAAAATGCCACTGATTCTCTCCCGGCTTCCTCCTGTTTTCGAAGAGCGAGTGTGCCTTCACCCACGTCGGAATGTTTGTTCTGACATGGCATCTGTCAGATGTGCTGTGATAATAAGGGGCCACCGCACTGAAAAGGACCTGTAACTTTGTCCTTACTCCAGTGTTTGTTCCGTTAGTCATGTCCCTTCTCCTCTAACAGCCTTAGAATATGTGTGGGTGCTAGAGTTGGGCAATATCCATTTTTTTAATATCGTCATACTGTCCCCTAATTATACTATGATAGATGGTATTATCGCATGTCCCAACTAATTAAGTCAAATCTGTTCTTTTGATTATTTTTTTATTTTTTATTTTTTCCCTTGAATAACACATACGGTGTGTAAAGTGGATAGATATTTAGCTGATCTAAATGCAAAATACATCATTAATTGACCAATAAGCCTCACATCTCTCTCCCCTCCACTCGCACACACCTTACGGCTGGTTCCCACTGCCACCTTGATCTGCGTTTTTTTTTTTTTTTTTTTGTACCATTTTTAAACTACAATCCAGAGAAAATTTGTGAAACCTATGACAGTAAAGAATGTTAGAGGTTGTGTTTTCAACTATGAGCCTCTAATGACAGCAAATACACATGTACTCATTAAATCAAATACAGTGTGGGTCTGTGGCTGGACTGATGTGTGAGTAGGGGTGTGCTAAAATATCGATACATCGATATGTATATATGTATCGATATTATTAAAATTGATACGGTATTGATTCTTTGTTTCCTAGTATCGATATCGATATTCCCCCCAGACGTTACTCTTTACGAGTGAAGAGGAGCGAGAAGCAAGAGAAACGAAAATGTCAGAAAAAATGTTTCAACCACCTTCCTCCCTCTAGTTAGAAACATGCATTAATCAAAAAGTACTATATTGTGTTTTTTAATCTTCAATAAATGGAAGATAAATGCACCATTTAATGTTGTTTTTTTTTTTGTGAAAATTGGGTTGACCATTTAAGTAAGGTTGAAGGCCTTTATTTTTTTCTGTATTGTATCGATTTGAAATATATCGTATTGAATTGTATCGTATCGAAATGGCACCATATCGAGATACGTATCGTATCGTGGACTGTGTATCGAGGTACGTATCTTATCGGCAGCTTCTTGGTGATACCCAGCCCTATGTGTGAGCACATTAAAACAGAAATTGAGGTGCATGCACGTGTCTCGGCATGTGCATATACAGTTTGCTAGAGCGAAGGAAAACATTCCACTATATTTGGGCAGTTGATGACTGGTTCACTCACCTGTTTGTCCTGTCCAAGCAACTCCTCTTCTGCTCTTCACAGACATGAAGAAAATATATCCTAAACCAGTGTGCATCCATGACGCATGAGTTCATACTGTTTGGATGTCAAAGTCGGAATCTGTCCACATGCTCCACACAGTCCACATGGCTCCATTCGCCCTGCACATCGTGCGTGTTTAAAAAGTTATTCTTCTTTCTTGTAGACAGCACTGTTTGAGCCCCAACAGTTGTTTTGACATGCAGGAGCCGTGCGCATCTGGTGTGATGAGTTCAGGTGCACTACGTAACTTTTCTGCAGCAGTACCAATATGTTTTCATGTTTTGTGGACTAAAAAAACAATTTTAACAGCAAAATGGAGGTTTAATATTTGTTAAATGGGTGAGAATGTATATTTCTTGGAGCTAATTATTGGTTGCAGTGTTATAAAATATAAAACTTTGTAAATTCCAAAGAGACGGACTGTTTTAAAGGTGACACGTCGTGCTATTTCAATACCGTGGTATATATTATTGTCATATCGGCCAACTCCAGTGGGTGCCGTGGCTGGGTTGTTCCTTAGTGCTCTGCATTGAGGTGTGCTGGGCACCATGGTGCCTGCTCTCTGCAGAACAGGGAGCTGAACATATGTGGAACCCAAGCCATTCCACATTGCACGTGTTCCAAGCCTATGGCTCGTTTTGGAAGGCTTGCGTGCTCTTTGGTGGCACAAGAGAAGAAGCCATGATTGAATCGTTGCCTATAAACTGCAGCTCTGGAGCTACACAGTGAATGATTTTGGGAACAGCTTTTTCTTGAAGCACAAAATGTAAAGCAGAATTACGGGATGTCTTGGAGCAAGTGAGACCAAAGTGTTCAGGCTGGGATAAACACAGATGTGCGTACGGACCACCTCATCAACTTTATATGATTGGCATGTCTGTGTGCACCTTACCCAATGGTTGGCAGCACCAATCAAACAGCCCAGATCCTGTAAAGGTGTATGTGTGCCTTTGGCTCCGCAGACAGACATGCTCTGGATATGCGTGCACTGGTTGTGCGTTCTGGTCTCCATGCACACTGGCAGGTCTAAAAGGCAGGCCTGGAGCTTCTTACAGTAGGCCTATGCTGACAAGTCGGTGGAGTTGGAGAGCCATGCAGCCTTTCTTGTCATTAAACATAAGCATAAGAGCTTGGCTCTTCCCTGCTCATTGCAGCAAATCAGATTGTGTGGTTGGACCTGTCTCTTTAGTTTCTCATTTCAAAGTGAACATATTAAGCTCATATCCAATGCACTGATTCCATTAAAACAAGAGACTAATGATATTAACAACATCAGCTGAAAAACGTAATCATTACAGGTTATAAGTTAAAACAAAATGTTCTTGTTTTAACTTGATACCTTCTCATAATAACGAAAAAGACCGCAAAAATGTTTAATGCACGTTTGTCAGTTCTACATTGCTGTTATTAAATGAGTAAAGATTCAGACATTTTGTTCGATCACACTGATCACACTAAAATGTGGTACACCTCTAAAATAGTCCAACAACAAAAAGAAAAATAAATGGATTAAATTTTAAATGATTGACAGGCCAAATTGACTGGAATGCTGCACTCAAGATCTTGTTTTAACGTAGCGATGAAATGCCATAAAGAGTTTGATGATGACACCTCAACTGCTGCATTTCAGCAAAGTGCACTTGTTTTTGGACCTGTTAGAGAGCAACTTGACTTGAGTTTAAAGTTTAGCGTTGACACTAGAGTGATGATAAAACAAGAATTAGAAAGAAAATGGAAAAAAGGATTTTGCTTTGTTCAAATGGCACTTTTTTTTTTCCATTAATCTGTTCAGTGCATGAAATTTAGATTCATTTGTTTGATGGTGGCTTTATGATTGCTGGCATCGCACCTGTTTGTAGAATGGCAGGCGATCGCTATCAGCCTGGGCAGCGCGAGGGATACCTGCTGCAGAGTGCATGCTAATTATGCAAAATGAGACGGGATTTGAAGAGGTGCTTTGTGTGTGGCTCTTATGGACATGGGTTATTTGTGCATGGGGGAGGAGGGGGTGCAGAGGAGGGGTCAGAGTGCACAGAAGAGTAGAAGACATGCGTTTGCACCGGCACACAGCATTTATTATGATCGGTGTCACCGGTTCCCTCCAACTGGGTCCGCAGCACTTTAGGATCTTTACACGGACATTGCTTGACAGGTTAGTGTGCCACACATCTTATCATTTTTATAAATGAATTGATGCATTACTTTTTAGCCTTTTTTTTTTTTTTTTTTTTTTTTTTTTTTTAAATACCTGACACATTTAATAATTAAGTTTTTGACAGCTGGATCAAAGGCATGTTAAACAATTTTATGACACAATATTTTATTCATATGGTCAAAATACAGTAACTTGACACATTCACTTTTCAGTCTTTTTGTACATTATTATTTCTTTTGAAAATTAGGCAACACAATATATATTATATATCAATATTTTAACTATTGATAGTTTTAATATTTTAACTATTGATTGACTATTTTTCTTTGTTTACTTTCAGATTATTTAACTTGATCACAGAATATGAGCATGTTATGCTAACAGTGGTTTTAACTAGAAACAGGTGAGCTGTGTACGTCTCCTGGAGCCAAACGGAGATGTGCTGAGTGATGCCAGGGTCAGTGCCAGGCCCGTGGGCACAGAGGCAGTGTCTGGCACCACAAGCTCCATTGTTTTATCATCCCTAATCAAATAAAGCACAGTATGAAATGCATCTACAAATATTTGTTTGTACATCAGTTTACACTTGTCTTAACACGACTGGCAACTCACTGAAATAGTTGCCGCTCTGCCACAAACATGTTTACTGCCAAACAGACTGTGAGGAAGTCAAATGGCTGTGTTTTAAAGTGCGAGGGAACTGGTTTTGGAAACATGCTAAGATCGGGGTGTGAAATCTTGTCTGTTTGAATGGATGGCCAGCTGAGTGCGGCGCTTTGAAACCTTCCTGCAGGGAACCTTCTGCCATTGCAGCTGTCAGTCTCAGCCCTGACAATGAGAATGCCTTTATTTGTTTATGACCAAGCGGAGCTCTTTACATGTCTCACTTGTCCCTGCTGCTTAATGTGGCTCTCTCAATGCACATTCTGCCTCTGTGCCTCAGGCTGGAGCTGGGGAGCCACAAGCACCACATAAACTCAGCAAGCTGGTCCTGTCAGCAACTGAGGAGGAGAAGAGGGGGAAAGAATGAAGAGAGAATTGGGAAACAATGAAGGAAGGGGTAACAAAAGAATGAACAATAACAGGCTTTAGTTTGGCAGCTCCTGGGGCAAATGTCGCTATTAACATGTTACAACTTGTTGGCTAACTGAAGGTTTTGTGGGGAGTGCACTTGTGTCGTGGGAAGTCTAAAGTTTCACCGTTGTCAGTGTTTATCATAGGAGCAGAGCCACGTCCTCAGTCACCCTCCATCGGTGCACTCAGCCCCGCTCCAGTGCTTTTGTATGTCTCCTTTAAAATATCTTTGAGCTGCTTGGCACATGGGTTACTGTTTGTCAATGTTCATTCTGCCAGCACTTTATACCTTTTTAATAGCAAGCCTTTTTATACAGAAATAATGTAATACATGACAGGTTTAACCTGAAGCAGAAATGGCTGTCATTGTGTTGTTGTCCTGCCAGATTCTTAAAACCTCACCTGCTTGGTCCACATTCAGCACTCAAGTGAGTATATTGCATTTCCAGAGTCACAAATAGCAGCTTTTGGTCACTTTGTACTTGATACTGGGCACAGCTGCATCAGGGCCTTCTGAGCAATTATTTCGCCAAGGCTTGTGGCAAAGCTGCTGTATGTGGTATGGAAACAGGCCCCAGTGATCTCTCACAAATTGAGGAAAGCTCCATTCAAATGGCTCTTTAGAAAACTATACATGTGCAGGCAAGGCTGGGTTCCATGTGGGTGCTTCAGAGAGGAGCTAAGTGTGTATTTAACCAAATGCCGTGGAGGTACGCGATAACCTTGGCTGCTTGCATTGTTCGAGCTAAGACGCTGAAGGTATTGTTGTAAAGAAAGCCTTTGTGCTTGTAAAACACACATCCACACATGCACCTTAACTCATTCCTGTCTGTCAGCAGCCTGCGGCCGCTAAGATTCTGGGCATACCTCATGCACAAAGCCCAAGCGTGTGAAAGCCACCTGTGGCAGCTCCACTCTCAGCCTGTGGAACGTGGAGGGCCCCAGGAATAACTGCAGCGTGGGACCCAGAACCCACTGCCAGGCCACCCCCACTGCCCCACAGACCTGCCCACAGAACAGTCCCCTTATGTTATACTATGTCAGTGATTACTTCCACCAAGACACATGACACATGGTGTATGAAGCAGTGAGGACGGAAGTGTCAATGACTTCTTGTGCATGCCTTTGCTTTGACGCAAATTGTTCAGATAAACCTATAATCAAGTTAGTTTATTTTAAACCCAAGTACAATATCCAATGTTCACATACAATTGTGCTCTTTGTAACATGATAAACGCTTAAATAATCATTTTAATATCCATCTATGCATTTGAGTACCATGTAGTACAATGTGTGTGTGCCTTGAGCAAAAGTCCACAGTTCCCCCTCCAGCTCCTCAGCACTGGAGCCAGTGCAGGGGCACTAGGCACAGGGCACTACGGGGCTCTGGGTTGTGTGTGGAGCTGATGGTGGCACCGGCTGCAGCAGCTGAGTGTCAGCAGCTCCTCCTGTTGCAGCTGTATTTAATAGACTCAAGGCTCAGAGTGCACGGTTTAGTTCAATGTAGCAAACCACTTATGGTTATTTTTATGTATTTTATTTTATTTGTATTTTTTTTATTTAATAATTTAATGATGAGGAGCATACAACATTTAAAACTTTTGCCCTGGCCATGAACTGTATATGCACAGGGATGTTCAGAATGTTTAAACATATTGTATTTAAAGAGAAAGAAAACATTCAGGTGCATGAATTGAGGTTCTAGATTCCTGAAGAGCTTTGGACAGTGATGAAAAATGACCGCCCAAGAAGATTGTCTGCGTATTTAGTTCTGTGCTTCCACCTGTTGACAGTGAGGATTTGCTCTCCCTCAGGGGACACTGTTGGGGGTGTTTTAGCTCTATCATAGTGAAGCTGAACTGTGATAGTGAGCCTGGAGCCTTGGGTCCTGCAGACAGGTGTCTTTGTTTAGTGTCCCTTTTGGAGAAGGGGGGTTAATCATTATTATGCTGTGTGGCGCTTCACATATTTGTGCCGTGTTCCTGAGTCGGATCGGCACATTCCGCTGCCATTGTTCTCCGGCCTGTTTCCTGCGGCCGCGGCTTTTGTCAGCCTCTGCCCCATTGTCCTGGCTTCCTTTGTTCCCCCGCTCCAACAATGGCTTTTTTCTGCCTCTTTATATATATGTGCACTTTTTGCCCTTGTGTGTTGTGTTTTGTTTTGTTCGGCTGTCTGCTGTGTTTTTCTTTCCTCCCGCTGCAGAGCTTGGAAATCAAACACGCACATGCTGGCACAGTTGATTTGGTTCAAGTTGAGTGCGGTTCACCCCTCTCTCTCTGTACCTGTCCTCTGCTGGTTGCTGAGGTGATGTGGGCAGGCCTCCCCTTAGCCCTCCATTATTCACTGTCACCTTTCAGACACCTTCAAACAATGGCACTTCCACCACGCGACCTTTAACCTTGACATTGGCTGTGACCTAAATTAGTGGCATTCATCTCTCCATTTCAGAGAAATGCATGCATGAGGTAATCTAAATTACACTCTTTTAGTGTGACAGTGGAAAGTTGTAAAAGTTCATTTACTTCATTAGTTATGTACTTTAGTTCAACTGTACATTTACTTACAAAGTTTAAAGTAAAGATTGATTCTACACATGTTTTCTTGTATATTTTACTAGACTTAAAATTATGCTGAACAAGGGACATTTGATCTCATCCTATAGCTTTGTTTTTTTTTCCTTAAACAAATTCTGTCTCTTGTAGACCTGTCACAATAAATACATCAGTTTATCGTTCAGTATTTTTTAGCGTCTCTTGCGTGAGATGATTTAAGCTCTAAAAGGTTGAAATATGACTCATTATAGCTACAAACTATCTACTCAAGTGTTGCATTCTGCTGTTAATTTATTGCAAACCATGCTTTTTAACAATATTGTACATTTAAAATACTTTTTTTGGAATAATTCTGCTTTGTTTTGGTTTCA
The DNA here is from genome assembly GCA_019594935.1 of Periophthalmus modestus. Classification (NCBI taxonomy): domain Eukaryota; kingdom Metazoa; phylum Chordata; class Actinopteri; order Gobiiformes; family Gobiidae; genus Periophthalmus; species Periophthalmus modestus. The sequence continues at coordinate 24,853,194 of JAIEZT010000013.1, read as the reverse complement.
ATATTATCATTTATCTGTTTAGCAATATATCACATCAAAATGTGTCATTGTGACAGGTCTAGTCTCTTGTTTTGTGCTGCCCTTTTTTGTAAATCTCAAAATCTAGTTTAAATTCATTTAGTCATATGTACGTGCATGATGGAGCCACTTCGGTTTGTTTGCTTATGGAAATTCATTTTATGGAAGAGTTAACTTCTTAACTTAACTGCACTTGGCTATAGCTAAATCCATCCTGATAGTCTTGTTCTGTGTTTTTACAGAATGGTTGAGCCCAGTCCTCCAGCGCTGCAGCTCCCCTCGTGTGGGGACGGGACCATGAAGGCTCTGGGGGTCAAAGTGGAGCAGGAAGAGCCCTCCAACACCTCCCCATCCTGCGACTGGACACGAGGCCACCCACAAGAGACCCGCCAGGTAACTACTCCTCTCTTGCTCGCATTCGTAAAACAAGCGATTAGAAGTTACACTAATATTTCTTCTTTACATTATTGTCAAAGGGGCAAATATTTTCAAGACCTGAAGAAAAAGAATAGGTCTTTAGTCCTAATTTACTACTCACCTTGTTGTTTAATACTTATTTTGTTCATTGTAAATCTCAATATTCATCTAAAATGGCTTAAAAATATGAGCAGGTTAATGACTTCCTGTTCAAAACTGACAAGCCTCACCTCATGGTGACATTTCATTGGTGAGCTTTTCATTAGTTTTTTTTTTTATGTTTAAAAAAAAAAAAAAAAAGAAAAAAAGTGACATTTTGAAGCCTTCATGTACTACCCAGTGTATTTATTTATTTATAGGGGAGGGGTTGGTTTACAAACTCATAAAAAATCAATTGTTCATAATATTTCCCTTTTTAAAAACATTTAATACATTTCTATTATAAAGCAAGTATCAAAAATTATAAATTGGTTAGGTCTTAACTTTGGAGACTTTATCTAAATCTCTAATGATTCAGGGCAGCAAAATGAATGAAGGACATGTTTTAGTAAGTAAGAGTTCCAAATACATAACTTTTCCTTGTTTCTTTTACAGGACAGGTCCCCAGGGACAGAACCCTCCCACAGACAGAGTCCCACAGCGCTCAAAGAAGCTCAGGAGAGACAGGATGGACAATCCAACCTCAAGGAAGGTCAGTCCCGCTAAATTGCTCCATAATTTTACTATTAAGATATTCTCTATATTGCATTGAAGCTTATTGTAGTTGTAATTGTATTTTGCCAATACCAGTCAAGTTCAGACATGCCTCTCCATGCAGTTCATATTGGACAAAGAGCAGATTTCATACAGGTATAAGCATATACTAAGAACTCTTGACCTGAAGTGGAAGTATATTTGGGGACAAAGTAAAATTCAAGTTTTATTATATTGCCAAACCATTAAAAATCATATGAAATGGTCAGTGAGATGATGAAAAGATCTGTCTTGAAGTGTAAAAGTAGGCAAAGAGTTGATGCATGTCAAATAGGGGTGGGTGATATTGAAATAATAAATATATATTCAGACAATATTATATCAATTCTACAGAAACATGTCTTGAATATTAGTTGAGTATTGGACAAATGTGAAATGACTGTAAAATTACCCACGATTACAATTATAAATACAACATAAGTCTTCCCCCCTCCCATTTTTATTTGAACCAGCTCTTTTTGTAACATTTGTCAACAGTGTATTTATTATTGATATTTAGACTATCTGTCCAGACTTCTATCTTTTGGACTTTTGTTTAAAATGTTCCTATTGCTCATAAGTTGTCAACTCCATGTTTTCAGATGGGGCCTAAGCGAGCTGCATTCACTTGCTATTCACTCTTAGACAATGCAGCCCGTGTAAAATCAATGCTTAAAAGTGATGGCTGTTGTTTGGGCAAGCGAATGAGTGCAGCATGATTTTTGTTTTGCCCAGTTCAGTTCTTTACGTGCCGCGTGAAAGGCTGCTCCTCTGACACTCTCTCTGCCCTCCTCTCTATTACCAGCACTCCATGCCTTAATTTTTTTCTAAAATTCCCTGCACCAGCTGACCTTGGATTGTTGTGTCCAAATATCGATCCACTCAAACACTCAAACTTTCTCCCAGACGCACAAACAAACCCTGGCCTCAGAATGTATTCTCCAATCAGGCCCATTAGGACAGCAGAGAGGTGCAAGTGTATCGTGGTGTCATGTGGGCTTCACTTGGCATGTATTTGTACACACAGCTGCCGAGTGCCCGCCGCTTGGTGCTGGTACAATCATGTTGAGGTCCGATTTCCTTGTTGTGTGTTTCAGTCATGCCCACTATTGAGAAGCTACTCAACACGGACTGGAAGGAGAAACTTTTGGACAAAGGCTCAGCAGCGGGAGGACAGCTGAAAGGTTGGTCTTGGCACAAAAAAACAAAATCAATACAATTCATCCACAGATAGACGAGAGAGTAAGCACAGAGCGATGACCTGTCATCTCACATAAAGTTACTTGTAGCAATGAATTCCAACATGTGTATGTTTTGGAATGATGGGAGGAAATTGTGTTGCCATGTGATCTCTTGGTGTATTTCAGAGGAGAAATTCATTGTCGGCTGTAGAAATTTTAAACTGACTTTGGGCTGGGTGATATGAGGATCTTAAAGGCATGTGGTTTGGAGCAGAGTTCAGAGGATTGACTATATCCCTCTTGATTTGAAATGACGCAAGCATATCATTCACTATTATTCACTATTTTAGTTTATTTTTAAGTCTATTTTTAAATTAAAAAATTAAGCTATTTATTATCTTGTTTTATTGCATGTACCATTTTCCTTTTGTTCTTCAACTGTGCGGTGCAATACTGGAATTTCCCCACTGTGGGACTAATAAAGGCATATCTTATCTTATTAGAAATGGCTTTTGACTGAATGACTGAAATAATTTTGGTTTAAATGTTTTGCTTATTATCACTGCTCTGCAAAGTATTGGTATTGTATGTAGTATATTACTTGAAAATCCTCATAATTTGTCATTTTTGAGTTACGAATATGACATGATTTTAAAACTTGTTTCGTGCTTTAGTGAACGTGACCAAATCTGTGTCAGTGCTGCAGCAGACTATAGTCCTTGATGACAGCCTGTAATAAGACCTGGGTAGATTCCGGCTATTCTGTTAATATTACCAACTTCAACATAGTCTCACCCAATCAAGAAGGTAAAATAGAGGTTCTGATCCTAAACAGTGTCCCATGGTCCAACACCAGGTACCCCCGAGTCCCTGGCAGAGAAGGAACTACAGTTGTTGATGATGATAAACCAGCTGAGTGGGCTGAGGGAGCAGCTGATGGGGGCACACTCGGAGCAGAGAAACATGGCCACTCTGCTCCTGGAGAAGCAACAGCAGCAAATGGAGCTGGCCCGGCAGCAGCAGGAGCAGGTACAAGCACAGGACACACAATCTTATGGCACACTGTTTGTCATGCATTTAAGTTTGAAATTGGGCATATTGACTAAAATTATTGACTACAAAAAGTACCATAAGTATCCCGATAATGACATTCAGACAGTATTATGCCACCCCAACATCACTGTGTTAAAACATGTCTTTAAATATATCCATAGATTTCAGTATGATGAAAAGTCAGGACCGTTGCCATAGCATTTAAGAATTCAAGAAAATGTATAAAAATTTAGTTTTTGAATGATCAACAGTTCTCAAAATAGTACATTTGTCTTTACTTTTTTTTAAGGTGCTGAAACTGCATATGTGCACAAACTGGATTATTTGGAACTTTATACCACAAGTTTTTTTGTTTTTTTTTAACTTTCCTTAAAATCAGCTCTTTTTTTCACCATTTTGCATTATAAAAGATAAACTCTATATTCAAATTTTGTACATCTCCAAAACAACATTCACACTATTATATATTTTTTTGGATAATCTGCACATCTGTCATCTTATTGGGTATTTCATATTTTACAGCTAAAGTCATGTAAAAAGCTTGTAAAACCTTGTTTTTTGTGACCAATCATCGCACCATTTCCAGCTGAATCTAACATTACGTTTTTGGCAGATTGCCAAACAGCAGCAGCAGCTCATCCAGCAACAACACAAGATCAACCTGCTCCAGCAGCAGATCCAGGTCAGGCCTCACTCACTCTGTCTCATCACTCTCTCTCTCTCTACTCCCTCCCCTCACTTTCTCCTCCCTTTTGCTCTATTCAGTTTCTGTCTTCTCTCTCCCCCTCTCCTCTTGCAATCTCCGTTCACACTCTCTGTCCCCCTCACTCTTTAATCTCTCCTCACTTTGCCTCTTCTGTCTCCCCCTCTCCTTCCTCTTGCAATCTCTAATTTTTCTCCCTTTATCTCTTGTTCCCCTTCCCTCTTCTCTCTCTCTCTCCATTCTTTCTCCTTAAAAAAATCTTTCTCTCTTTTTACTCAACCTCTTTTTCCTCTCTGCTTCACTCTCTCTTGCTCTTTCTCTCCTCTCATGGACTGCTGTTGTGCACACGTTTGGTTGACGAGTCTGCTTTTGTCTCAGCAGGTAAACATGCCGTACGTAATGATCCCGGCATTTCACCCAAACACGCAGCCCCTGCCAGTGACCTCTGACCCTCAGATGACCCTGCCTCTGCAACCGATTCCATGCAAGCCAAGTGAGTCCTTCTTGTCTCATAATCAAATTGCATAATAGCTCTTAAAGGTGCTGTACTTGACTTGGACCACTGCAAACTGAAAAACAGAACTAGTTTATTTTGAACAAAGTTATTCTTCACTAATCCTTTCCATTCTGAGCATCCTAATTCACTGTGATGAGTTTATAAGTGCTTTTCACAAGTCTCCGCCTTAGCATCACAGGAAAAACTCTGGTTTGTTCTAACAGCAACTAGCATGCTAACGCACACTTCTTGATTATCAGATAATATGTTGTTTTCTAAGTATATGCAGACAGTACATAGTGAACATATTTAGAGCAAGAACTGCTTATACAATATATCTATACTGGGGACAAGACAAGGGCTACATCCACTAATGCAAACCCAGTGCAAAGACATAGTTTCTCTTTTGATTTTCAGTGTGCTCGTTTGTTAGTCTCCCAAGGTTGCTTTATTTCTTTAGTATAAGAACTTTAGGGTTATCAGCTCTTTCATAGGGTATTCTTTCTGTACACTATAAAACAAAAGGGTAAACATTCAACTCACCTAAGATTTTTCTTTTATTTGAAGGCCAAAACCCATCTGAAAAGTTGTTGCCATATGCAGCTCTATTAACCACACACTCTTTGGAATGTCCTCCTTGTCTTCTCTTCTCAAATCGTATTAAGGAGAGACTTAAACGCACTTCAACTCAAGGCCTGTTTTATGTATAATGGAAAGCATTGGTGAGACACAAACGTAGACTCAAGCCGAACAATGGCGATGATGGTAGCTTTCACTCTTGTACAGTTAGCAGGCTATAAAGGGCACAGCTCAGAGAGGCATAGCTTTGTGCTGTCAGCCTTTCACAAGACTTAAAAGCTCCTTCTCTCTGACCTCGTCGTCTCCTCTCTTTTCAAACCAAAAACTCACAAGGCCGGTCTTTAAAACATTGTAGGCGTAATTTAAGGATAACCATTCATTCACGTTTTACATTTCAACAAATGCCAATAAGTGGAAGAGCTCCCTCACAGATATGTATAGAACGAAAAGTAGAGGTTTGTTGGTACAATGGGAGAGGTTAAGATGACAATCAAATCACAATAATGAATAGTGAAGAGGTTTACCTGTAGGTTATGTTGTTTTAACTGGCGTAATGATGGGGATTAGCGTTTCTGTTAAGACGGTTCCTTTGAACATTCAATACCTGAACAAATGTGTCCTCTCCTGAAGTTGCAAAAACATTATTGATCACTTAAAGGTGCACTATGTAACTTTTCTGGTGGTGCGCAAACCAACTGCTATATGTGAGCAATAAAAGACATGTAATTGAAGAAACGCTATTGAGAAACATGCATTCTTGCTGTAATTGGGGTCAGCTCTCCACAGATCTGACCTGTAATTTACAGTATTGATGAGCTCACCTTCTGGTCTTCTTGCAGATAAGTTTAATGCCATACTGTGGGCCATTCCAGGCAAAGCTGCAACATCTGCATGGAGACAAGAATGTGTCAGATCCTCCACCAGAAAACTTGCATAGGGCACCTTCTTAACAATTGTGTTATATGTTGGGCCAAACTAATGACCTCATTACTTACTTTGTCACGGCTTCACGCAAGTTCAGTGGATCATGTCTGATAAAAGTAGTCTAAAATAAACCCTTACAATTCACCTGAGAGGCACTAAATGTTTGTATTTTGTTCTTTAAGATTAAACCGCAACTAGTGATTAAACAGTTGTTCCATTGCTACTGGAGCAAACAAAAGCCTGTTTGTTTTTTTAATTTGCTTTGTGTCATTGTTGTGCAGCTGTGGATTACCCCATGCAGCTGTTACCAAGTCCTCACCCAGCACCCAGCAAGAGAGGCGGCTCATTCAGACAGGTACATACAACCACCATGGCTCAATGCAAGAACGCTCACTCTAAAGATACACACATACGTTTAATGCACACAAATCTAATACTGAGAGAGGGCAACAGCGTGTGTGTCAAAGAGGTGCTCAGATTAAATAGATAATAGTACTTTTCTGGTATTTTGGAGCTGAAAGCTTTTTGGAATATGCCACACCCTCTGTTCAAAGGTTTGACAAGTGCGCTGCCGTGTGTGTGCCGAGTGTGTCCTGTTTGCACGGCTGCTTCTCAAGCGGAGATAGACCAACAGAGCTTAAGTAAACAAAAGGGAAGAGAGGATGAGGTGAGCACCAAGACAAAAGGACCAAAATGCTACAAAGGTGTGACAGATGCGCTCCAACATGCCAGATCTGCTGTGCATAACTGCAAGACACGCACGCCCTTGCCCTTTGCGGTTCAGCCTCATTGTGTGACTGTGAGTGTGAGTGTGTGTGTGTGTGTGTGTGTGTGTGTGTGTGTGTGTGTGTGTGTGTGTGTGTGTGTGTGTGTGTGTGTGTGTGTGTGTGTGTGTGTGTGTGTGTGTGTGTGTGTGTGTGTGTGTGTGTGTGTGTGGCCCCACCCCAGCTCATCTGCTCTCACTGTATGTGTAGGAAGCCAGTCAGCCATTGAACCTGACCTCCAAACCCAAGGGGATGGAGCTGGGGAAGACACCCAGTCCTCAGGCTCTGGAGCTGGGCACACTGGGGCTGCAGGGGGCCTACAGACCCAGAGAGCACCCAAGAGAAGTGTCCCATAGCCCGCCCCGGTCTGCCCCCTCAGTGAGTCCACACTAATACCCACACCACATGTGCAAAGTTTATGTAATAGATTTATGTAATTGCAGAAATCACTTATAGTGGATAAATTGAATTTTTTGAGGAGCTTCTAATCAGTAGTCCCAAGGACCATAGCAAAGCAGTTATGTGGGTACTTAAAGGAATGATTGGAGAGAAATTAATAAGTGTGTATGCTACAAAAATACTTTTACTGACAGGATTGACCTCTTGATTTAACCATATCATTGATGATTAATCAAGAGATTGAGAGATTGTGAAGCAGTTTAATTACCCAGCCCTACGTTTTAACCTGTTTTTTTTCAGTAGCCATATTTTATTATTTGGTAAATTTTGGGAGAATTACATTTTTTTTTCTGAAGGTGTTGGAACTGAATAGATAACATGTTTTATTTACACTTCGCTTTGCAATATACACTCCTCGTTTTTTAACATGCCACAACAAAGAAATGTTGCAATTCTTTAGGCATCTCTCTATTGTATTCCCCAAACAATAAGCAACTTGAATAATGGCTATACTGTCCTCTATTATGCTCCCACAATAACACACTCTTTCCCTTATAAATTTTCCAAAGTATTATTTCCCATTGTGCTGGATCCCATTTATCCAACAGGTTTCCTTGGAGATGGAGATGTTGTGACCCAGGCCATCCATGACGCCCAGCAGTTGTTGAGGAACCACGGCAAAGACACCAGGGACAGGGACAGCGGTGGAAAGATGGTAAATGTCTTGTCCAAACAGTATCTCACTTTACTCCCATAGTCTATTAGTAGGACTGGGGGCATAAAATGGAGACATCTGACATCTTATCTCATCAGTCTTGGAGTTTATTTAGCGACACCAGAAGTTTAGGGTTACGGGAAGTGGTTTAACGGTTGTGCTTGTTAATGACACGGCCCATGCTATAGTACAAGTCCATTACCACGGCTGATAGTTGATACTGTTTGGAGAAAGTTGTTTGGAAATGACAAGGAACTTTGGCATCTTGGGTTTCCATTTTGGGGTTCCACTGAGACAGCTGTTTGTTTAGGATCCTCTGTCAGACAAGGAGATCCTGGACAATGCGTTTTAATGGTGTTGTATCAAAGTCTTAATTTTCAGTTGTTACTGTTGCAAAACTATACTGTCTTATTCTGTAACCATCTGTTGAGGATGAGGTATTGAAGAAAAAAAATATGTAAATAAGCAATATCCAAGATGCATACTATCCTCCAGGTGTAGCAATATACAGTATATTGAATAAAAACTTGCATTATAGTTTGCATTATTGATTAAAATGCAAAATTGTCAGTCAGCATGCTCAAATACATGTCTAATGATTGTATATTTGTGACGATTATTTTTATAGCTCCTCTCTGGTATACAGTTATTGCGTAGTGTTTTGGTTTATGTGCTTCTTGGCTTCTATTCTCGTCTTAGTTTTCATTCTTGGAGGTGAAGCTGCCGTTCTTGGAGCAGCTGTGTGGCAGCCTCACAAAGCCACAAAGGCCTTGGTGGCAGAGAGTGAGCCACCGGCCCTGTGTCATTGTGTGTAACAGACAGGACAGACTGGACACAGTTCTGCATCCCTTTTTCACACCTACAGACCGGACAGGCCTATTTTGGAAACGTGCCTCCTGTCATTGGAATAAATAATAATTTACAAGACCATCACTGTTTAATAGCTTTGCAAATTTCTATTTGTTCCCATCATCTATCGCTCGTCTCCTTCACCTTTAGTCCAGGGTACAATAAACACCATTCTTTTTGTTCCCACTTCCTTTCTTTGCATTTACAGCTCTCTATTTAAACACAGCTGATATGCCAAGTGTGCCAGTCCTTTACCTTAAATAGCTCCGGAGTGACACATGGCTGCCTATGATCAGTGGGTCATCTCTTTTACAGAGCTCTACATTCAAATGGCCTGTGTGTGCATATGTGTGAACATGTGTGTGCTGCACATGACCACATCACCTGTCTGTCTCTGTATGTGCAGGAATACAAAGAGACCCCTCTGAGTGAGAGAGTACCTCAGGGTGAGCGCAGTGACGACAGACAGACCACTGAGGACCACCATAGCAGTGACTCGGATGGTATGGCCTGCACCTCTAGACTCAAGGGTTCAATGTTCACTTGTTGTATATATCTAACCACATAATAAACAATTGTTTCACCACTAGTGCAGCCTTCATTGGTTGTGTTCTAGCCATTGCATTAATCATGGGTGGACTTTTATCAAAATATAAAACTTTTCTTTTGTTTTATAATGGTTTAGACCTGCAATACAATTTTAGTATTACATGGTATCAGATTGAAACAAAAAAACACTGGTATTTCCCATCGATAGGGCTCAAACAATCAATTTAACTTGTGCCAGCAACACTTTAATGTGAGGTGTAACAACAAGCCCTCAAAACTGTAGCCCTTTCACAGGATGTAAAAATGAAAGCTTTGGTTGTTTAAAAAATAAAACAAAGTATTAATCTCAGGAAGAGTTCACGTACAGTGGGTAAATGTGGTATGCGTATTTTTGGCGGGTCTCTTTCCCAATCCGGTGCTCTGGTTTGATTGTAGCCTTGTTTCTGTAGGAGCTCAGCCCGTACCAGGCAGCTACCCTGAGGCGCGACCTTCTGCCTCCTCCGGCCACATCAAGAGACCCATGAACGCATTTATGGTGTGGGCCAAGGACGAGCGGCGCAGGATCCTCCAGGCCTTCCCCGATATGCACAACTCCTCTATCAGCAAGATCCTGGGTGAGCAGAGCGGCACGCGGGCCTATTCTGAGACGGTGCAACACGAGAGTCGGACCAGCCACCTGCCTCTCCTACACACAAACATACACACACATAAATACACACACAGGGCTGTCTCTGGGCCAATCATGTGCATTCCATTCTATTGTGCTGTGAGCAACCACCATTCAGGCTGACACACAGAGGCAGACATGCACACACACATCCAGACTAATTACACTGAATGAATCTACGTCAATACCCCGTTTAATGTTGTGCAACTCACTCTGGACGAAAAGGGTAGAGACCATTCGCACATTTCTGCAAACAGACATTTTGTTTACCATAGGTTTGGGAATGAAAGCTTTATATGACAAGACTTGTAGAGCAGTCATTTCCAACCTGCGGATTCTTAGGGGGTCAGAATGGGCTGGATCCAAAACAAATATTGATGAATGGAATGGCATGTTAATTGTGTCTATAGATAATCTTTATTGTTCTGTAACATTTTTATTATCCAGAAAATATAAATGTATAATATAAGACCGTAGTTTTCAGATAGAAGGATGCTGGGGTCAACACTTGGCCTCTATAGAGCTATAGAGCTATAGAGTATATGTTTTAAAAAAAAGAGTTCGGATGGTGTTCAACCACTGTGTAAGGAAGTGAACTAAGTGAGTGTGATGTCACCCATAGCATCCAGCTCCCATATGCTGGGGAGGCAAGAGTTTTGAGTTTGGAACAGAGGTCCATATTTGAGTTCTGACCATGACCATCATAGCAGTCAAAGAGCCAATCTGGAGCGAGGTTGTTGAATGTAACTCCCCTTCCCGCCTGCACCACTGTTTTGGCAGGGAGCAAGCGCTTAGCAACAGGTTTGATTGACAGTGTTGCTAACACTAGTGGGAGCGACCTCAGTTATTAATACTCATATCTTACTTTCAGGACAAAATAGTGAAAATAAAAACACCAGGAGCATGTAAACTTGATAACAAAAATGTAATACCAAAGTGATGAGGTTGACAGCAGCAGTTAGAGAGAGGAGCAATGTTTTTTCAATAAAAAGTGAATTGGAGACAGAGCTGATGGAACTGGAAGTGTGCCCATGCTTGCTTCCTGTTTGGAACTCCGTTATGTCCATTTATACATACAGTCTATGGGTTCAACCTACTGGCATTAGTGGGTTGAGCTACTGTCTGCAGTAAGTTCAGTGTGATGGATAAGAAAGCTCGAGTTGGAAATTTTACAATTTTCATAATTTTATAGATGTATTTTAGAAGGACTAGACATTTTCAGAGGTTATGAGAAATTTGTAGAAAAATTCTGTCTTATAGCAGTGTGATTATGTCTCTGTTACCTGCAGGCTCCAGGTGGAAGTCCATGTCCAACCAAGAGAAGCAGCCGTACTATGAGGAGCAGGCCCGGCTGAGCAGGCAGCATCTGGAGCGTTACCCTGACTACAAGTACAAGCCTCGGCCCAAACGTACCTGCATCGTGGAAGGCCGGCGCCTCCGCGTCGGAGAGTACAAGGCCATGATGAAAAGCCGGCGGCAGGAGCAGAGGGGCCCGTACACACACAGGTAAGAAGCGGCTAGGCTAGACCTCGGACTGCTGAGCAACTGAAGTTGTATATTCAGCAAGAATGGGAAAGGATTCCTCCTGCAAAGCTTCAACAATTGGTGTCCTCAGTTCCTAAACATTTGATTGTTGTTAAAAGGAAAGGTGATGTAACACAGTGGTAAACATGCCCCCGTCCCAGCTTTATTGGAACGTGTTGCAGACATCAAATTGTAAATGAGTGAATATTTGCATATAAACATTAAATATCATGTCTTTTGTATTTTATTCAGTCCCAACTTCATTGGAATTGGGGTAGTATGAATACACATTACAATTCCCTTGAATTAATTTTCTCCAAACCGGAGTAAAGTGCTTGAACATTTAAGTATAACTTGAGCTAAAGTAGTGACGTCAACTTTAAACAGTGTCCCATATTTTTTTATTGAGTGTATCTAAGCTTAATGTTGCTGGAAAAGTTGCCCCTCCACCACTAAGAAGACTTGAAATCTAATTTTCTTCTTTGCATCCTCTTCTTTTCAGCCAAACAGAGCCACAGCAGATCCACTACCCACACAGTGAAGGCCAGTACCACAGTAGTACAGGTCCTGTCTCCGTGGCAACCATGCCCTTCCACCCAGCGCTGCTGGAGCATTACCTGCCCCAGGTTTCCTCTGCTGGACGGAGGGCAGAGGTACCAGTCAAGCCCCTGCCCCCCATGTCCCGGGACAGGGATAGAGAGAGGGACCCCAACCCTTACAGCGAGGGCGAAGAGAGCGATGGAGGAGAACGCAGTGAGGGGGAACTAGTGCTCCTAGCAGACTGAGAGGGAGAGGTACATATGATGCTGTATAAAATAGGGGCAAAGGGGCACTTGATTTGGCAGGTGCTCACCTTTGGAACTTAAGAGATTTTTAACAAAACATTTTAACTAACGTTTTACCTGTACAGACAATGATAAATCAAATCTCAACAGAAGGGGGATCTGCTTTTATTACTTTTCACTATTAAGCATTGGTTGGTTAACATTTTTGTTTTGTGTTTTGCACGTGTTTGGCTGTATCATCCAAAATTTCAAGGCTTGGGTGACCACATCCTAAAGATGGCAGGCAGTTGTTGAATGTCTCTTAACTGTAACAGTTGAGACATTCACTCAGAGACAATCAATAACTCACTTTAAGACTACTCATCATTCATAATACTTTGGTAAATATCATGACTACACTTTTCTTTCCAAAAAATTGAATTTATTTTATTCCTGCACTTAAAATTTTCAATGCTGAATAGCTGCAATAAAAACATTTGCATAGGTCCTCTCTGTGTAAGAGGCTCAAAGTTTTTTCCCCCCCTTTGGAACAGCAGTGCAACTTTTCTGAGGTGGAGAAATGACACTTTGATGCTGCCCTCTTGTGGTTTGGAAATGCAGTACAATATCGTTTCCCCAAATGCACTTAATTGTTGACCGCTGAACTTCAGGTCCAATTAAAAAGGCACACTGTAGTCTCCCTCACTGTTCTTGTCCTGTTTTTTCTGTAAATGCTGTATTTGTGTATCACTTTGTTGGTGTTTTTATAATTGTTTGCTCTTTGTGTTTTATTGATTGACCTCAAACCAGTTTTTCTATCACAATGATGTACACAATGTCCTACATTTGAGTGAATCTTATTCTGTATTTTTGTACTTATTCAAAGATTTCCCTTGACCATTTCCTTCAGTACATTTGTTATCTTCTATAGACTGAATAAGGGGTGGACGACCCACAAACACATGTTGGCTACATGTTTTACAGCTAGTTCACAGGAAGGACTGTTTAGATATGCATAAGGCACTACTTGAAAAATGCTGGCTACTCCTGAACCGTGTCAAAGCGATGCTGAAAAATATTAAGTGTTCAGTGTGAATAGTAACCCATTATCAAGCCGGTTAAGGGCTCTGTAGAGTCTGCCTTTATATCTGAAGCTGGTTGTATTGGAACTGCCATGTTATTTTAGTTAGACGCTCCCAAAGCCACTAGTCACACCCCTGCTGATGTAAATAAAGAAGAAAGAGACTATATTTTGTTTATAAGAGCCAGTGTAATTTAAAGATGTACATTTCTGTTGTTTTTTTCCTTGAGAACCAATAAATTGGTTGTTTTACTAACTGGATATGTCATTGTGTTGTTCTTCCCATCAGAATTTAAACACTGAGTTTTAAGTTACTAACCCTTATTTGATTGGCCTGTTAAATAAGTATTTGAACATCCTGTGAATTTGCAAGTTCTCTCACTTAGACCCCTCCATGATTTCTGAAATGTTCATCTTAGGCGCATGTCCACTGTGAGAGACAATCTAAAAAAACATTTCGGAAATCACATTGTATGATTTTAAAAAATAATAATTAATAATTAAAATAGTATTTGAACACCTGAGAAAATATTAATATTTGGTACAGTAGGCTGTTTGTAATTAGAGGTCAACCGTTTCCTGTAGTTTTTCACCAGGTTTGCACACTGCAGGAGGGATTTGGCCCACTCCTCCACACAGATCTTCTCTAGATCAGTCAGGTTTCTGGGCTGTCGCTGAGAAATACGGAGTTTGAGCTCCATCCAAAGATTTTCTATTGTGTTTAGATCTGGAGACTGGCTAGGCCACTCCAGAACCTTGATATGCTTCTTATGAAGCCACTCCTTAGTTATCCTGGCTGTGTGCTTCGGGTCATTGTCATGTTGGAAGACCCAGCCATGACCCATCTAACTGAGGGAAGGAGGTTGTTCCCCAAAATCTCGCAATACGTGGCCCCAGTCGTCCTGTCCCAGGTGCAGAAAAACACCCCCAAGCTTCACAGAAGGGATGTGTGTGTTCTTTGGATGGTCTATTTTGGTCTCATCTGACCACATGACTTTCTCCCATGACTCCTCTGGATCATCCAAATGGTCATTGGCAAACTTAAGACGGGCCTGGACATGTGCTGGTTTAAGCAGGGGAACCTTCCGTGCTATGATTTTAAACCATGACGTCTTAGTGTATTACTAACAGTAACCTTGAAAACGGTGGTCCCAGCTCGTTTCAGGTCATTGACCAGCTCCTCCCGTGTAGTTCTGGGTTGATTCCTCACCTTTCTTAGGATCATTGAGACACCACGAGGTGAGATCTTGCATGGAGCCCCAGTCCGAGGGAGATTGACCGTCATGTTTAGCTTCTTCCACTTTCTAATAATTGCTCCAACAGTGGATGTTTTTTCACCATGCTGCTTGGCAATTGCCCCGTAGCCCTTTCCAGCCTTGTGGAGGTCTACAGTTTTGTCTCTTGTGCATTTTGACAAGTTGTTTGGTCTTGTCCATGTTAGTAGTTGGAGTCTTTATGCAGCCAACTGCCAACTAGTTGGTGTCTTTATGCAGCCAACTACCTCAAACAGGAGCTGTTAATTTAGGATATTAAGTTGAGTGGAGGTGGATTTTTTTAAAGGCAGACTAATGGGCCTTTGAGGGTCAGAATTCTAGCTGATAGACAGGTGTTCAATTACTTATTTGCAGCAGTAACATACAAATAAATTATTTTAAAAATCATAGAATGTGATTTCCAGATTTTTTTTAGATTATGTCTCACAATGGACATGCACCTAAGACGAAAATTTCAGACCCCTCCATGATTTCTAAGTGGGGGAACTTGCAAAATCACAGGGTGTTCAAATACTTATTTGCCTCACTGCATTTCTGTCTAAAAGGTACAATAGGTTCAATACAGAAAATAATATATAATAATATTATATAAAACGAGACTTGGGTGGTTCAAGTATTGAATGTTCAGATTTCAATAGGATGCTTATTTTTGAAGTGAAAGATCCAGAAAGGATGATCAAAACATGGAACAAAACAGATTTTGTTTTCATACTTTATGGAAATATTTACCGACAGCTGTTAAACCTAGTTTGTGACTCCTACAGATATGTAGGAGTCACTGTACAGAGTGCTCTTCGCAGTAACCTTGCAGTATTTACATGGTCCATCTCCCTCAGTCAGGCTCACTCAAACATGGTTTCACAGCTCAGTTCAGTCAAAGCATTACAAAATGATCAGCATTAATAACAATTATGTATACAGTGTCTCATAATTAAGTTAGTACATTCTCAAACAAAACATATTGTAACTGCAAAGCAAACTATCCAGAGGCATTCAGACAATAAGTTGAAGTCACACAATAAATAAAGCATTTTTTCAAGTAGACACACTTCAATGGCTTGTATGGAACTTGAGTCCAGCTACAAGAATGCTATGTTACCTTAAAGCAACTACAATCTCTCTATTGGTCTCATAATTGTTTTTAATTAACTTCATTTTATTTTGGTCTTCACAGATACACCCTCTTGATATTCAAAAAGGTGCACTAAGTAACTTTTCTGGAGGAGGGCCCCACCAGCTTGTCTCCATGGATATATAGAATTTCTTTGCCTAAATTTTCCACAACTCAACTTTCTCTGTAGAATCAAGTAGGTCACTTTCTTCCAAGAGCTTTTTTTTTTGCAAAAACACCCGCAATTTAAGATGCAAAAATATACTGCTATACAGTGGAACATTCCAGGCAAAGCAATACTATCTCTATGGAAACAAGCTAAGACTGAATCTCAAATTATTGATTACATAGCATTTAACCTTGAAATATCATCATTGTCAGTGCAAAGAGAAAGTAAACTTGAGAATCAGATTGCAACAGATCACTTGAGAATAAACTTTTTAGACCAGTAAAATGAGCTCCTAATGTTTGTGCCAATAAATGGTGCCACTGGATTTTTTGGTTCCACATTGAGAAAGATTCACTGCACCTTCTGTCCATATCTCTAGGTCTTTCTTTACACTTAGTTATTATTGTGATGATCCTTCCTACTTTTGCCAATGTATTCTATAAAGCACCAAACGCGTTTAAAACAAAATGCACAACTGACTGTGTATCACTGGTGCAAGTTCTTTTCAAGTTAACTTTTTCAAGCCAGGCTGAAAACTACTGTAGCTACTTATGTCAGTCATCTGATGTCCTGTGCTAGAGCCTGAAAGATGTCAATTATTCAAATGTCCCGTTACTTGAGACATCCAGCAAAACACAAAGCTGAGAGCTCACTGACTCCCCCTGCAGGTACAACACAGACTGAGCATTGGACAGATATCATACATAAAGTGATTTAAGGATATTTCTACTTTTTTCTTTATGATGTACTCCCTGATTTTTAGTACACTAAGAGGATCTATACATCATTTCATTTTAATGAAATATGTATTTTATATGTAGCTGCTCATATGCAAACTATTTGGATCTGCATCGATAAATGGATAAATCCAGGGGCTGACTTATGCTATTCAACCAGACTCAGTAGAAACGAGAGATTCTGAGTGAGGTGGCTGGAACACAAATACAGAGTCTGCTCTGTGACTTGACTCACCCCGTCTCTACATTAGAAAGCTGAGCACTAATGAAATGATAAAGACCAACTAACAAAATACCTCATGGGTGCTTGTATGGTTCGGAACATGAGTTTGACTTGAAGGCCAGTGGTTCATGTGAACAGGTGAGTCACACGGAACAAACTACTGCTACTTTTAACGAGTATAACAAGAGCAACAGGCAATCTTATTTAGAATTGGCTGCATTTCAAAGTCATGTGATGTACATTACGATCAGCAGTACCTGCTTCATCTATAACGATCAATACAGGAAAAGCTACTGAAAAAATTACAGTTGAGGTTCTGGTACCGAAAACCAGGTATTATTCAAGTACTGATACCTATAAACATTTAAAAGGTACCCAGCCTTACTAAAGATAGTGATTTCTTTACCCACACCTGTCTCTGGAGTCAACCATTTCAATGTAGTGCACAATAAAAATCTCAGATTTCACATTTGTTAGCAGCAGCGGTTTGCACTAAACAAGTAAGTAGACACAAGTCTTAGAAGTAGATTCACTGCAATAAACCAGCAGATCCTAACACTTCCCAAGACGGAAGCAACTACACAGAGAAAAGTCTGTACAGGATTTGGTCACAGCCTGGGACACAGTACAAGAGTCTGTGGCCTTACACTGACTGCCATGAGTTGTAGGACAGTTTAGTCCTTGTACGACAGCTTAAGGTGCCATACACCTGGTTCAGCTGCCCAAAGAGGGAGTGCAGGACAGATCAGTCCAGACAAACTAGATGATACACATTCAGCCATACACTCACTCAAACGTTTGAAAATTTGACTTGGAGCTGACTTACAGAAAGAGAAATTAAAAGTAGCACTTGCAGAAGAAATGCCAGGTTGGTCCAAATCATAAAGTCCAACTACAATCTCTGACCCTCAGAGTCAAGTCTCTAACTTGAGCTGTTTAAACTTATTCTGGGACCTGAAGCGCCATCACTCCTGGTTTGGTCTTGAAGTACTGGTTGAAACGTAGAACAGCATAGCTGAAAAATCCAAAGAAAAATTAATTACAAATACTAACTTTTTGGCTGCACTATGAGATTGTTGGTCATAAGATTAACAGATATGCAAGGACAGATAACATAACTCTACAAAACGCACTCATTCTAGAATGAAAGATAAATCACTTTAATTTGTGGTGGGTTCACTTAAATATTCGGTCATAGGAGACACACAATGGGAGACTGGCAGCGGTGTGTGGCCAGGAAGTCCAGCAGAAACACATGAAATGTAATATGTCCTGCCTTTAGGGTTTGGAGTTTCACTCTTACTGACAGAGACCATCCACTTACACCCATCACTCATATTGGGACCCACACAGTAACAAACACAAATGTGAACTTACCCGAGAAAGTCAAAATCTATGGAGGAGTACTTGGCCTGGATAAGAGCCCAAAATCCCCAGAAGAAGTGAGATGCCTAGACAGTAAATGTAAAATGGCATTTAGATTGTGTGGACATTATGTTAACAATGTCTCCACTGATAAAAAATGCATATATATATATATATATATATATATATATATATATATATATATATATATATATATATATATATATATATATATATATATATATATATATATATATATATATATATATATATATATATATATATATATATATATATATATATATATATATATATATATATACACATGCAAAATATAATGTTGATAAATAGAATCGTCTCCTAACTAAATTATACTCACATTACAAAAGAATGTGGACTTCACACCATTTTCACATTCACATCATTTCACTATTAAGCCCTGACAAAGATACTGAGGTGTCGAAAAGCATAGTTAGTGTTGCGATGATACTAAATTTCGAATTCAATTTTGGTAAGGAATAGGCTCGATAGTTGTCAGATTTCTAAATAGAATGTAATTTTCAACATTACATAATAGTACTTTCTTTATATTACCAGGTAACAAATGCAAGCTCTGAAAAAACTTCTTCAAGGTCGAATACTATACGTTACAATAAAAATGTGTGAATTTTTGTAGTATCGATACTTGACCAAATGAGCTAGTTTTGATAATACTTTTTGTATTGCTTAGCATCTAATTTTCAATACTTTTGACAACCCTAGTGCATATATATTGTTGCTCTTTATTGCTTTTGGTCAACTAATGTACTTATAATACATTTACACAGCCTGACTATATGAACAAACAACACATCTACTCACCAGGGCAAACTTGTTGACCTGTACGTAAAGTGTCTCCAGTTCTGCCTGGCTGACCTCCTCACTCTTATTGGTGAAGAACTTGTAGGCCTGCAGGTACTCTCGGAGCCATTCCATCTGCATTTCCCGGCTTGGGTAGAGCTCAAAGTCAGGCTCTGCCATACCTAGACAACACTCAAACAATTCAGCAATGTACACAAAAGAGAACCCACAGACAAGGTACAGGACAGCATGTGAACAAACCTGCAAACTCGTTGAAGTGGTTGCCAATGTCAAAGGCCTGATAATTGTAGCTGGAGTATTCATAGTCTATAAAGCGCACATGACCTGAAAAAGACAAACACAACAATCAGGACTTAAAAACTTGACTATAAAACTGGACTGTGTAACTATCCAGAGCAGCTAGCTGTACTTGCAATGTACAACCTGGCAATGTTTCAACCATAAACGTACTTTGACTGGAGTTGGCAATGAGGGCGTCTTGCTAGGAGACACAACAGCAGTATACATAAGACTGAGGTTTAGAGGATATAGCCCTTAAAGGAGCAGATTAGGCCTTATAGCTTACAATTTTGGGAGCATGGACACACACTAAATGTACTTAATGAATGAAGGCCTTCATAAGATCTGTAGAGTAGAGCTCTCCAGTCAGATCCATGTATTGGGGTGATTAGTGGTGAGACAGCCTTCACAAAGTACCCACCCTCTTTGCTGTTGTAGATGATGTTCTTGCACAGAATGTCATTGTGGCACAGCACTACGGGGGAGCCTAGTGTGGACAGATGCTCTTTCATCCATGCCATCTCCCGCTCCAGCACCGCCTGACTAGGAACCTCCTGCTGGATCCTGGATGACACAAAAGAGGAAGAGAATACAGAACACCTGCAGTTAGATGAGCTTTTTACTTATTTTACCGTGATGTCAGCTGGTGAATACTCATGAGACCAACAAGCACAGACAATAGGGCTCTGTGAGGAGCAAGGTCACAGGGACACAGCTAAAACAACAGGTTCTTCACCTCACCGAGCATACAGCCACCTGCACATCACTATCACATTACTCAAACCAACTAGAGAGCGACCCCTGCCCTAAGCAGCGTCTAATAGGCTTATGGGAGTTAATCCACACACAGTCACAGTTACGACCAAAGTAAAAATAAAGTTCCTTCACAACACAACAAAAGTTCTACTAAAGTTTTACAGTTTCTTACACTCCCACTTCTCCAGTCTGACATAAGGTCCTGTCTCTGTCACCCAGAAAGAACAGGCCCTCTGATGAGCTGAGCAAACATCTGCTGCCTTCGGCATGCCATAGACTCCTCATATCCAGCCTGTACTCTCGCATTTACATAGTGCTATGTACAGTACAGTTGTATAAACCACTCAGCGACTTCAGCCAAGCATTAATGTAATCTTACAACATACAGGAGTAGCAGTAGTCTTGGTTATCGAACATCCCGCATACCTCTGTTGCCTCGGATGTGGTGCCTGTACCCATTAAACCCAAGTCTGTTATTTTCCTACAAGAGCATTTACCCTCACCAGTCCCAATAAAGCTGCCTGGTTGGTGGTGAAACATCAGTCCAATAAATGTTTAGTCGTTTAGTTATTGTTGAAAAGTGTTTCAACCACCTGGATGTTTCAGAATTTCCGTTGTTTCATTCTCACCATTCTTGTATAATGGTCTTCCGTGTTCTTTTCTGGTTTTGTATTGGATGATGTGATGTAATTTACTGGTAAATTGATAAAAAAAAAAAAAAAAAAGACTGATTTAATGTTGATAAAACTATTGCTTGGGAAGTGGAAGCCATAATTTTGGTTATGTTTTTAAATAACTAGCAATACGAATTAGTGGTGGGCAGTACTATATATCGCAAAAGTATAGAAATTGTAATATTGGCTGAAGAAATAACCAATATAATAAATATATGACATTAACACCAAGGTTCTTCATCTGACAGAAATGACCTGTATTGCGTTTTTTAATGACAAAGCGTCATTTCATTTACGTTTTTTCTATGTTAAGTTTTTATTTTTGAGAGTATGACTTGCAAAATACTTGCATAAACTGAAATTACTATAGTGTATGTATTAAAATATTGCAATAACATCAAAATTGTAGTACTTAATAATTTAAGTAGAACCAAACAGTTTATATAGCTAGAAAACCATAACTATAAGATAATACTGTTTGAGGTTTTCAGTTCTCATAGGCTATGACCGAAAACAAGGCCACTGAACTAGTTTGCATCATTATCATTGGAGGAGTGTCTCTGAACTACAGTCAGAAGCGGAGCTCACCTGATATTAGATGCCTGGTCAGTGAACTCTGTAGCCACCAGGGAGAAGTACTGGCGCATTTTAATCCACAAGTTGGGTTTGGGGATGCAGCCATTGTGTGCATGGATGGCGTGGATACGAGCCATCTCCCTGGCTATAAGTCTGCAGAGTGAAGGGTCTCTGACGTCCTGTGTGCCCAGAGCGTCACCCTCCATAAACTCATAGCAGATGCCATTCTGAAAGGTGCAGTACAATCGGGGCGCACAGCCATTCGCATGCAGTACCTTGTGACAGACAAACACATTGTTATTAGAAATAGATTACAAAGAGCTGATAAAGTGTGCACAGAGCCATATTCAATTCATTCTCTACCTGAAAGCTTTTGAGCTCATTATCTCTGTCCACAATCAGCTCTGTCTTGTTCCCATAAACTCGTACCAGCACTACATCCTCTGGACTATCATCCACATAGCAGCCCACCAGCTTGTTTGTAGTGCCATCTTTGAAGAGCTGGAACAAATAGAAAGTATTTCATTAGAAAAGATTAGGAACACTACACTGTGGGGAAAAAAAGTCAAGCATTTTAAGGTATTTTAATCCCACTGTCACGTCTTCCGAGGAGGAAGCAGAGACTGGGGACCCGGAGGCGGACTCGTCCATCACCCTGGCCGAAGTCACTGAGGTGGTTGGCAAGCTTCTCGATGGCAAGGCTCCCGGCGTTGATGAGATCCATCCCGAGTACCTCAACTCTCTGGATGTTGTGGGGCTGTCTTGGCTGACACGTCTCTACAACATCACGTGGCGGTTGGGGACAGTACCGCTGGACTGGCAGACCGGGGTGGTGGTCCCTCCAATTATAGGGGAATCACACTCCTCAGCCTTCCCGGTAAGGTCTATTCCAGGGTACTGGAGAGGAGAGTCCGACCGATAGTCGAACCTCGGATTCAGGAGGAGCAGTGTGGTTTTCGTCCCGGTCGTGGAACACTGGACCAGCTCTATACTCTCCCAACCAGTCCACATGCGTTTTGTGGATCTGGAGAAGACATTCGACCGTGTCCCTCGTGGTGCCCTTTGGGGGTTGCTCCAGGAGTATGGCATCCGCGGTCCTTTGTTAAGGGCTGTCCGTTCTTTGTATGACAGGAGCAGGAGCTGTGTTCATTGCCGGCACTAAGTCAGACTTGTTCCCAGACTTGTTGAGTCGAAAGGCAAAGCTCTCGATTTACCGGTCAATCTACGTTCCTACCCTCACCTATGGTCATGACCGAAAGGACATGATCGCGGATACAAGCGGCCGAAATGGGTTTCCTCTGCAGAGTGGCTGGGCGCACCCTTAGAGATAGGGTGAGGAGCTCAGTCACACGGGAGGAGCTTGGAGTAGAGGCGCTGCTCCTACATGTCAAGAGGAACCAGCTGCGGTGGCTCGGGCATCTGCTCAGGATGTCTCCTGGACGCCTCCCTAGGGAGGTGTTCTGGGCATGTCCCACCGGGAGGAGGCCCCGGGGAAGACCCAGGACACGCTGAAGGGACTATGTCTCTCGGCTGGCCTGGGAACGCCTTGGGGTCCCACCGGAGGAGCTGGAGGACGTGTCTGAGGTGAGGGAAGTCTGGGAGTCCCTGCTTAGACTGCTGCCCCCGCGACCCGGTCCCGGATAAGCGGAAGAAAATGGATGGATGGAGGTATTTTAGTAATTTTATTTAACTCAGTCAGATCGGTCGTTTGTATCACCACCTCAGGTAAGAGAGCCCTTGTGTACTTTGGATGTGTTTTATATGCATTTATATCAGGTGTCATCACCATAGGCAGAGGGTCACCTTGTGGAGCAAAGCAGGCCCATTGGTAACATCTAGTGAGCATCTCCCAGAGCACACACCCACTCACACATGTCTGACATTCCATGCGCAGCTCACCACAAAGATGGGCGGCCAGGCATCCCCATTATGACTATACACAAGCATGTCTCTGGTAACACATGACTGACCCATTCTACTTACTCACAATACACTCCTAAAAAACAGTCACCAGTACATTGCACCAATAAGCCTCCAGACAGAAGTAAACATCCAGTGATATTATCTGTATTCGGTAACTGTAATAGATTACACATACAGGGCTTGGCCAGCTTAAACTATGTAGAAGATATGAGACATGTTGTTCTTGGCAAGAAGTAGATATAAAGCCTTGTGTTTAGAAAGGATCAGCAGTGTTTTGGTTGGTAGAGCAGAGCAATTGCCCTTATCATGTAACATGTCGTGCTGTGATCCAAACAGTGTATTAATCTACTGAAAAACACATACATTCTATGTAGGTTACTCTATATTTTAAACCCTTCTTCCTAGACCAGTACTTGCAATAAGTGTGCTTGTTAATGAATGGATGCACCATACATTCAGGACTTCAGGCAGGTTTTCTGAGGGGCCAACCGTGTTTGGTGATGGTCATTGAGAAAAAGTCAGCACATTCGCTCAGCAGCAGATGAAGTGAGAGGGGGAGTTCACTCTGGGGATACAGGGCTGAAAGATTACACAATGCCATCCTGTAAAAACACCATTGCTTTATTCAAAAAACATCAATGCTGAAACAGTCACCAACTCTAACCTGGCTGTGACATGACATCTGATCTTTTCCCAAGCAGCCTGTTGTATATTCTTTCCACTGAAACTCGTGAGGTGCAATATGCAACTTTTTGTCTAGGAGGTCCACCATCTGAGTGCCTCCATGGAAAAGTTACTGCTTTGCCTAGAATGTTGTATGGCATTGTATCCATCTTGCATTCTGTCAATTACAGGTGTTTTATTGCTCACAAATACATTGAAAAGCATGCATTCTTACTGTGAGTGGAACCACCTCTTCACAGATTTGACCTTTAGCTTGGCCTGCTTGTTTCCATGAAGACAGGCATGTTGAAAGCCACACTGTAGAAGATTCTAGCCAAAGCCATAACTTCTTTATGGAGACAATCAGGTGGCCAACAGAAAAAAAAAATCAATAGAATACAGTCCTAGTTTCACATGGCATAGGAAAGAAATTATTATTATGCATAACTGTACTGCCTGGGCAAATAATGTAGATACTATACGACTGTAAGGATCATCTGCGCTGTCTGTTTCACACATGGATGGATGTCACCAGCAGGTGCCCAGTGACACTGAGAGATGACAGAGTGGCTCGGCGCTTGCATGCTGCTTTAATGTCCTTAGAAGAAACTACAACTTCCCAGTGCCCTAGTGTCCTAACACAAGATATATATGAGGATATTACAAGTACAAGATATTATAGTGCATTGAAACCAGTAAGTTACAGATGGAAAACAGTATCCCATCCTATCCGCCCTCCACTACGTGTCCATCCCGCGCGCAGCAGCTCGTGCGCAGCAGCTCGCGCACACTGGAGTTTAAGAGATGCTGCGGAGCTGTCATTCTTAGCCTAGCTTAGCCTACAGCTAGCTCAGGGGTTTCTTACCTTCGTTTTAACATCGCTAGTGTCCCACGCTGGTCGTAGCTCTTTTATAAGCTTCAGTGCTCCTTCCGTGACATTGTGTTCGTCCACATAAACCGGTATTTTCGTAATTGCCGGAGACCCAACAGGCACATGGATCTGCGTCTCCATTATAATTCAGCAGTTAATCTTCAAGTCCTACACGGATATTTTTAGAGTTTGGCGCATAAACACGCTGCCTAGACGTGAATGGTAGAGTAAACTATGCGCAGGTGGAGGATTGGTGGTGAGATTTGTCCTATGGGCAGCTGTGGCGATGGAGAAGTTCGCATAAATTGCCGGAGAATGAATGCTGGTGACCGGTTTTCTTGGAGCAGTGAGACCACTTCCTCCTGCTTGGCTCCGCCCACCCAGGGATCATCCGATTGTGCCGCTGCCGAGCACGCCCACTGCACGAGTCCTTCCGGATTTACCCGATTTACACCGAATGAGACCAGTGCTAAATTAAATCCACCACCAGAGAGCGGTAGAGGATGGCTGACGGTGGCTGACAGTGGTGTAGCTCCTTGATTTAGGGTTACATGCTCACTTTTATTTATTTTTTTGTTTTATTTTACGATTATTAAAATCGTCTGATTTCTTTCTATTAATAGTCCATCTGATTACTGACATCAGATTTTGTGGTTTGCATTTAATTTAAGTAATCTTAAAGGTGGGGATCCAGAAGTGGGGATAATTTTTGCTGTGTATGTAACCGCATCCGAATGACATTTTTTTCAAATTGAAAAAAACGATTGTAATTATTTTTTTATGTTGTAAAATTATTATTTATTTATTTATTTTTCATTATAAGCTATTTTGATCAATATAATAATATAATTATGTTTTATTATATTTTTAAATAATAATAAAAATAATAACAACAACAATAATAGTTATTATTATTATTATTATTATTATTATTATTATTATTATTATTATTATTATTATTATTATTATTATTATTATTATTATTATTATTTATTATTATTATTATTATGCGTTAGCCATTTTGACCAATAAAATCAATCAATCTTGCCAGCAGAGAATGGTTGATTGTGTAGTAGTATAAAATTTCACATCCACAGTGTACTAAAATGTCATCTTTCTAAAAGTCTCAGCAAGCCTATTTTCTCATTTCTGTGGTAGATTCAGGAAAACCAAAACGATTCAACAGGAAAACCAAAATGATTAATCTAGTTAGGACCATTAATCAAATAGGCATTGCCCAAAGGGACAACATTTGGAACCACGTAATGTTTTTATGTTTTATTGAGCTGGAATTCACCTAATCCTTTTAGTGATCAAGGATTACTTTAAAGCAGCTCCAAACACTGTTAAAAGTGACTGTTGATGGATTGTATATTTTTGTATAAAGTAGGCCTATAGGCTATACTCAATAATTGCACTCATAAAGATGAAAAAGATAGCCTGTCAGAAACATTTCTCAAAAATATGCCATTAAATAGTATATAGAAAAAAAAATAGTGTGGAAATAATGGAAGCAAATATTAAACCAAATCATGCTGGTTTGAGCTTGCCAGACATATGTAATCAGATCTATGTAAAAGACTGCCCTTTTAGATTCTGTGAGTGGTGGCCTTTCTTTGATATGTTTTTATCAAGACGCGTTGCACCAGCCTGTGATACCTGTAGACACATGTCCTATCTGCTCACACCCCTCCTGTCTCTTCAGTAGAAGTATAAGGAATGCAGCTGGTATGTTCTCGTGTGTCCCTCTCCCTCTCTGTCTGTGGGCCAGTATCTATCACAGTGTGGGGACTAAAATCTTCATGGTCTGTTTCCTAAATTGAAGGACTTTGTGAGGACTTCTGTCCATTCAAAACATGTTTGATTTGAGTTGTGTTATTGCTATAACAATAGAGGACCATTACCATGCAAAATCCTTCAAAACAGGAAGACATTCTTATAACTGAAACCCATAAATAGAAAAGTCATTGGGACAAAAATCAGGTCCATATGACATAAATTCTTTATTATTAAATCAACAACATGGTTAAAATATCTCAAGGTTACCATAACTTTGGTTAATGATTAGTCTCCAGAAAATGAATGTAAGTCCCCCAAAAGTATGAAAAGCCATTATGGGTGTGTGTGCACTTTGTCTCAGCCATGACCCTATCGGCAGGTGGGACAGCTCAAAGGTAGGGCTGCTCCGTCCATATCTCGGGAATGAGGAAATGTTTACACTAGAGCACAATAGAGTGGCGTTTACATTTGGACCCACATAAATCACATCCAATAATATCCTCTCTCAGTCCACTCCAAGCCCCATGTTGACTCTCACTCATCTATCACGCTGCAGAGTTGTTTGGAGATGGGATTGTTCCAAGTGATGAGTGTTGGAGTTTCACTGACCCTAACATGCACACACCTAGAGAGGGGCCACCACTGGGCTGACAGATGTCCGCAATAGCTCAACAGTTTATGGGCCGCAACGAAGTAAGGGAGGGGTCATTCAAGGACGTCTGCCCATCTGAGCCTCTGCAGACCTTTGACACAGTAAAGGCAGTTTTTGTCACATTGCGGCTTATGGGGAAAAATCCATTTGAGCAACATGGCACATTTTTCAGATGGATTTAAAATTGTGAATGTCCTTGCACCAATGAGTGAGAATTAATAAAGACTATATTATACCTCATTGGAATAGGCTTATCAAGTGTCGGTTTGCCATGTTTTACTATATTTTAGAATTTAAGATGAGACACTGCAGGTGAATGGGGATGAAACTTAATTTTAGAGATATCAATTTGAAACTTGTTCTGTAGTTTACTTACTTCAGAAAAAATACAATTTTCATCAAGTAATGTTTTCATGTATAAATGAACCACCTTAGGTGTAAAGATTGCCTCAATTGCATAAACATCTAAATCTGAAAAAAAAAAATTAAAATGGATTGTCAGATTTCTTGCTTTATTTGGTTGACATTAGACAAAAACAATTGAGTGCTGAGTGTGAATTTTGCCTCATTGTTTGGAATTAAACAAATAAAAATCTGTCTTCAAACAAGATATCAACAAATCCTTCTGTATGACCTGTTTAATGCATTTGGAGAGACTGGCTCATCACTTTATTTCACAACATTTTGTCTTACAACAAACCAGCTTATAGCTGAAGGAAAGTGATTGATTTTAGTGACCTGTAGGTTAAATAGCCAAACACACCCTCTATTCTGCCAGATGGGTGCCTCGTGCACATTTTGAGACAAAAAGGAGGAAACACTGTGGATAATGCATTACACTACTTAAAATAATAGCAGCCACCGTCTCACTCTATCAGTGATGTTTGTGTCCATGGAAGCATCCACAGGGATTAACTTTGGATTAAATACTTCAGAGATTCAGAGGACATGTCCAAACACGTGCAGGAGCAATAGCATCCACACACTCCAAAATGGGAAGTGCATTTACCTCAGTATTTTATTTTTTTTTTTTTTTATAAAATTTTCTTTTCTTTTAACTAACTCTTACTTTATTGGAAAAAAAAAAGTTACTTTTCCCAAAAATGTTACTTGAGTAAATCTATGGTGTATGCTGTGAATGCTGACAGTATTAAATTATTAGATTTGTGATCCTTACACTCTGCTTTTATAATTATGGTGTCTATTCTAAAGACTAGAATGTGTCCATTATTTCTTGTTTTATCTCTGTTTACACTGAAATCACATTTTTAAAACTTTTATGCACTGGTTTCTCAATACTCAAGTGGTTTCTTCTCATACTTTTTCTTGAGTAAATATTTGTGTGACTATTTTTACTGCTTAAGTGATCATATTTCAAATAATGTTACTCTCAAACTTTGGCTCCTTTACTCACCTCTGCATACTCTATTATCATGATTTCTTGTCTGTATTTAGTCTGCATGGCTCTGGAGATTGAGGTCAATGATTGTTCCAGAGCAGTAACAGATAGACACACCTGGGTACACATAGAAGGGAAACTACAGTCATATACTCAGTTCAGGTAGAGGAAGAGTGAGGCCATTAGCTTTGAGCATTACAGTAAAACACATGTATAAACCTTGACAACAACTTCTAGTGGTATGATTTAAGTTATTGCATATGTGGTTGTCGTGAGTTTGCTTTCTGGCTTCGAATGTCTCTACCCTCTCTCTCAAATACAGCCACTGGGCCAGAAAATTTTACAAAACCTTCGCAACAACAACCTCTGACCAGGACATCAATGGCACCTGGTGTGACTGGCATTAGCAGCCTCTCCCAACTGAACCCAACCATCATGTTGTTAAACTTTTCTGCAATATAGTCACAGCTTCTCCATTCAACAGTGTAATTTTAATTAAAAAATGTTTTGTTCAAAAGTGTGAAATTAATTTAAGGGCATAAATAGAATTGTTCTGTTTTAGGAATTAGCTGTGGAAACAGACATGGATGCATGGAAGAATTGGCCTGCTTGTGACATGATATTGTGGATACAGATAAGCTTGATTTGAAATAAACTCAGGTCAGTTCACCAAATGAGGACAGACTCATGTGATGTGGGCTTGTTTGGAGAACTGGCCTCCTACAGAGTGAGGTTCACACAGGGATGAGCTGTGACAGACTCATTTCAGTGTCTCTACTTCAAAGACGTGCATAAAGTGTATTCTCCATTTCTCTTTTGTCCAGCCTCGGGGGAGCATATGGCCACCAACAAAGGCCACACCAAACCCTATATCTTCACTGATGATTCTGCTCCCCTCCCTCTGAGGTGAACTCCAGGCCGCGTGGCACTCCCCCCACATACACACACACACTTGTACTGCTCCCCTCTTCTGCTTTCTTTTATTTTTAGATCTATCCCTCTGAGCACAGGCAGCTGGAGGACTCGTTCTCACTGTTTCCCCAAACACAACACATAAGCCAGAGTAATGCAGGGGTATTTCTCTTCAGCAAAGCATCTATTAAAGAGATTCACATAAGCCCTTTATATCGTAGAAGCGGGTCTTGTCAAAACCAGGGTCTCCATTCTGTGGAAATCTTCTGTTTACATGTATTTAGTGCTGTAGTATGCATCCACAACACTATTCAGCTAATGGTTAACTGTGGATAACATTGAATGTCTCATTTAATGGTTGACAAATAAATGCTTTACTCAGACTAGAAATAAGTGAGATTAGCAGAAGCTTGAGCAGCAGAAGTGTCTTCAGGCTGAGTTTTAGAGCCCTCAGCACTGGACAGCTTAGAAGAAGATGTCTTGGTAGGAGGAGCAGAGAGGAGATTTGCTGTTGTGTCCTTGAGCAAAGTAATTCACCCACCTTGCCATTTATGAATGTGTGAGTTAGTGATTGACAGAGTGACTGGTTAGGCTGTCTTTGCATTTTACTTTCTAATATGCTGTGCCTTTATTTGTATTTTAGTATTACTTTTTTCTATACAAGTTTGCAAGAAAAATGAATATGAAATTTACTTCTGAGCAGGACTGTTTTGACTCTGTTCTGAACATTATGTGATAATACCCCAACATCAGATCTTCTTGGTCTGCTGTATCAGAGCACACCTTGACCTTCAGAGTTTTCTCAAGGTTTTCCCGAGGCCTGAGGGGCAGCATAGTTTCCATGAACAAGGAGAAGAGCTGGGATTGTACCTGCCTCTGCACGTCTCTGTCAGAGAGAAGGAAACACAACCTTAAACTGTCTTCAGACCAGAACAATTTATGTGTGTGCTCAAGTGAGGTCTGTAGTACACAGTAGTTGTACAAAGTACCACTGAAATCAAATACCGTATCAGCTTGAGGTAAAAGCCCATGAGTCACATTAGAACAAACTCAGGACCATAACAAAGACATAACAATGAGCTCTCCACATGAGTCATATGCATACAGCAGGTCACTCAAAAAGTGTATTGGGTTACAGTAGGTTAGTGTACTACAGCTTTGCATTGTATTTCTACAGTCCTTATTCAAATTTGTATTGATCTCCTTTCTAGAAAATATTGTTGGCGCATTGAGTTCCTCGGCGTGGAGGCAGTTTTTACAGTGCTTATTTAAATTATGTATTGATTTCCTTTTTTTTTGTTGTTGGTTGTTTTTTTTTTGTTTGTTAGATTTAAAAAAAAAAATACTTCTGTGCTCATGTAATTCCCTTATGGAGATTGCCCAAGTTTCTAAGTGAGAGGCAGCATTATCCAACTGCTACTCTTAATGTTAATGACATAACCTTACCACTTCTTGTTAAAATTAGTGCCTACAGTGATGCTCCACCGTTTCAAGAAGTAAAATTTTTCTTCATTTTTTCCCATTGACTTTTAGAAAAAATCAAATATTAAGAGTTTAAAGTCGTTTTCTTCACTCAGGTCTTTTGATTGATTTTATGCATATATTTCGCTTTAAACCATTGGGTCCTTTTATTCTTTCAGTCCCTGTGTTATTATTACTCAGCGTGTCCTGGAGCCAGCTACTGTTGCTCCTGTCACAGGGGTGGATGTGGAGTGTGGAGTCACCTTTAGGTTCAGTTCCTGTGGGCGGGGCTCAGGTTACAGGAAGTGGGTGACTGTTGAAGATGTGAGCGACCACAGAGCAGTGTGCACCACCTCAGAATCGTGAATCATGTGCTTTAAATCTGCCATGTTCAGTTTAACCATTCCTCTGCCATCTCCTCAATCTGCTTTTACATTGTTTTAAGGTCAATCCAATGCATTGAAGTAACATAGTGCATATTAGACTATTCATCTAATTGTTTATTGTACTCTGGAAACTGCTTGTGTGTAAAATAGTATATAAAGTAGACTTGCTTTTTCCACATACCATCATATACAAACATTCAGGAGGAATCTATAAGGAATGTATCTGTATTGAAAGACGACATCTTGTTCGCGTATGACTGGCGTTCCCATTGACCCCCTCCCCGCGCAAGGCTTGGATAGAGGGTGGGTCTTGGGTCTGGCAAATCCTCGGGCTTGAGTGAAGTGTTTCCTACCACATCTGAGTGTCAGTCAACGCTACAGCTCTAGGTGCAGCATGGAGCGTGTAGAGCCTTCTCCACGGGCAGTGCGTAAAAGTGAGTGGCTGCGAAGCGCGCTGGCCCACTATCACCGGCCTGACCCAGGGGTGGACAATGAAATTGTGGTCCTCGCTACAGGCATAGATCAGTATCTCCAGGAGGTCTTCCACCATCTAGCTTATTCCCACAGGGACGATACGGTGAGCGCTGAAGACTTCACGGCTCTGTGCGCAGTGCTGGGGATAAGTGAGGGGACTCAAACTGAGAGGGATGAGGAATATATGGATGTGTGCGCGGAGCTGCCATCGCAGCTCTCCTTCAAAGACTTTCACGCGCGCCTCTGCGGGTACTTTCGAGTGCGCAGTGCGCGCAAAGGCAAGAGCGAGTGCGCGTGGCGTTTGCCAGTCACTGAGGACACTGAGCTCGTGGAGAGAGATATTCGACTGAGGTGGCCACGACCAAGACGTAAAAAGTGTGTGAGTTTTGACTTGGCACGCGACCAGTTTGGAAGTGCGAAAGCCCCGAGAGGCACGAGCGCAGAGGAGGCAGGTACTGGCCTATTTCTAAGAACGGTACTTTAACCTGTCCAGGTAAACAGCACAACCTGTCGCAGCGGTTCTGAACATTAAAGACCTAAGCCCTTATAATTGTGTAATGGCACTAACTATAAGCGCAAAAGTCCTACAGCCCTTCCAAATCATCCCATGTTGATGTCAAAGAATGGAGTTGATAGTGTCATTGAAAACGTCAATGCCAATTTGAGAACACAAAACAAATTAATATCTCTTAAAAAAAACATATGTGTTGAGGACCTGCAGTACATTTCACTAGGCTAACAGATTACTATCAGGATTAGTTCTTTGATTTAATATTTGACTCTTTAAACCCATGCTGCAGTATGTTGCCAGTGTGTTGTATGCTCTTTATTGTTAATCAATGTCCTGTGTGCAGATGAGACAGCTGCTCTGAGAGAGCTGGTGGAGGATCTCCGCTCGGCGCTGCAGGGCAGTGACGCTCGCTGTCTAGCTCTGGAGGTGGCCCTGAGGAGAGAGCGCACTCGCAGTGTGGCTTCTCCCACCACCATTAAGCCTAGGATGTCCACCTCCTCCATCAGCTTCAGCCAAGGCAAACTGGTGCCAACTCACAGGATCAAGGGAGGCTCTCGTGAGGCAGCAGTCAGGAGACGAGAGGCCAGAGACCCACTGGTCAGGGAGCTGAAGCTGATCCGATCGTCCCGGGATGGCCAGCTGCAAGAGGCCATGAAGTTCAACGAGCGGCTTGAGGAGGAGCTGCGCTGGGCGTATGAGGAGGTGCGCAAACTGCAGGCCTTGGAGTCAGCCCTGAGAAAGGAGAATGCTCACATCAGGTGAGAAATGCTCTCCTCGTGTCTGAATCAAGTCCTTGATTTGTTTTCTTCAGACAGTATGGTTATGTGGTGATTCTTACCTTGTTAAAATGTGTGTGGAACAGGCGACGAGCAGAGGAGGCCCGTGAGGCTCTGACTCTGGGACTAGAGAGAGTGCGTCTGATCCAGGAGCAGGCTCACAGTGTGCCACAACTGCAGGCCAGGGTCAAGCATCTGGAGATAGAGCTGCAGCAGCACAGGTATCACACAACACACATGTATCACACAACACACATGTATCACACAACACACATGTATCACACAACACACATGTATCACACAACACACATGTATCACACAACACACATGTATCACACAACACACATATATCACACAACACAACACACATATATCACACAACACACATGTATCACACAACACACATGTATTACACAACACACATATATCACACAACACACATGTATCACACAACACACATGTATCACACAACACACATATATCACACAACACACATATATCACACAACACACATGTATCACACAACACACATGTATTACACAACACACATGTATCACACAACACACATGTATCACACAACACACATATATCACACAACACACATATATCACACAACACACATGTATTACACAACACACAGGTATCACACAACACACATGTATCACACAACACACATGTATCACACAACACACATATATCACACAACACACATATATCACACAACACACATGTATCACACAACACACATGTATTACACAACACACATGTAGCACACAACACACATGTATCACACAACACGCAGGTATCACACAACACACATGTATCTCACAATACACGTATCACACAAAACACAGGTATCACACAACACACATGTATCACACAACACACATGTATCACACGCCACACATATATCACACAACACACATGTATCACACAACACACATATATCACACAACACACAGGTATCATACAACACACATGTATCACACAACACACAGGTATCACACATCACACATGTGTCACACAACACACATGTATCACACAACACACATGTATCATACAACACACATGTATCACACATCACACATGTATCACACAACACACATGTATCACACATCACACATGTGTCACACAACACACATGTATCACACAACACACATGTATCATACAACACACATGTATCACACATCACACATGTATCACACAACACACATGTATCATACAACACACATGTATCACACAACACACATGTATCACACAACACACATGTATCATACAACACACATGTATCACACAACACACATGTATCATACAACACACATGTATCACACAACACACATATATCACACAACACACATGTATCACACAACACACATGTATCATACAACACACATGTATCACACAACACACATCTATGTCCAATGTATATTCTGAAAACATACACAGACACATTGTGTTGTTACATTACACTGTTACAAGTGAAGAAAAAAACATTCCATCTAACTTTTGTGACTTGTTCTTTTGTTTGTATGCCTGTGGACTCTCCTTTGTTCTTCCCTCTATGTGAAGTCTGAGCATAGACGAGTTCCATGTGGATCTATTAACACTGTACAAATATACAGTAGGTTCACTGAAACCATATGTGACGTCTCTTTCTGACCACAGATCCCGCTGCAGCTGTCTGACCACCTCCACCCAGGACTGGACTCATCTAGTGGGTGCTGACAACACCAAGGTGACAGGTTGGTGTCCTTACAAATTTAGAATTGTATCAAATAACAGCCTGGATAGTTCTATAATGTCTTATTAATTTTAGCTCTTTACTGACGCCTTTGAAATAATAGTCTTCAGTCAGATCAAACATGCTTTTATCAGACTACAGCTTCTAGGAAGTCTTCTGAAAACAGGGAGTGGTTAAATTGCCACAATATGAAATCTGAAACCCTTGAATGTTGCTATTTTTCATATAGAAGTGAGTAATTAACAATATTATACATTATGCCATATCAATATATTACAAAATAATAATTAAAAAAAACAAAAAAACTCCACCACTACACAAATAGACAGTGATAGTATCGTGTGCTCCAGATGCAGAGTGTCTACAGAGGGCTGTGGAGGGCAAAGCCGCCTCAGATGAGGAAGAGGAGGACAGAGCTGCTGCAGAAGAGAGAGAGCGCTGCCTGGTGGACATGAAGAGGCATTGCAGTCGACCCCACAGCTGTGGGAAAGGGTCAGCTCTTACTGGGTGTAACACATATTCAGCAGGTTTTTTTTTTCTTCTTTAGCTTAACATGATCTGACACTTGTCTCAGATGTCAGAGTCTGGACAGAGAGGCCAGCATCTCTAAGGATAGGGGGCGACGGAGAGGGGCCAGTCTGAGCCAGGACAACAAGGAGGCCAAGGCACCGGACAAGGTACACTTCAAAACAAATTCATGTTTTCTATGATTATTTGTAAGACGCTATAACAAAGTTGGTTACATTACTGGAAAAATATAAACACACTGTTATTGTGTTCATATTTTTTAATATTAAATGTAGTTCTTCTTTCTCAAATCTCAAAAATATATTACATGAAAGTAAGTAAAATGTGCCTTTTGCTTTCCTATGACCTAGCCCTCGTATCTAATTGAACATAGCGCTTACTACCATCTTTGTCACCAAGCTAAGATGTGTCACCAACGTAAGTGGGACTAGCCCCTCATGATTATCCCCCCATGCTGTTTGCAGGCTCCTCACTCAGGGGACAGGCTGCAAAGGCAGAGGATGTCATTA
The DNA here is from genome assembly GCA_019594935.1 of Periophthalmus modestus. Classification (NCBI taxonomy): domain Eukaryota; kingdom Metazoa; phylum Chordata; class Actinopteri; order Gobiiformes; family Gobiidae; genus Periophthalmus; species Periophthalmus modestus. The sequence goes on along the minus strand of JAIEZT010000013.1, from coordinate 24,817,169 downwards.
CTGGAAGAGAAGCTCACTGATGCACTCACACTACTGCTCCAATTACGCAATAAGGTAAAACAAAATCATATAAATTATATGTGACTACATTGTCTTGAACCTTAAAGTGCAAGTTTTTGCACTTTGCTTGGTTTGGTGGGATAGTACATAATATTTATCATAGTTTTATATCAGATCAGTGTGGAAAGAAAGGTTGTGGAAAAAGTTGTGAATTAGGAACCCCTCTAGTGTCATCACTACACAATATTCCATCTAAAATGCAGGAACAGTTTATACAAAAAGAACACAAATTTCCGACAGCTTAAACATCCATCCATCCATTTTCTTTGCTTATCCGGGGCTGTGTTGTGGGGGCAGCAGTCTAAGCAGGGACTCCCAGACTTCCCTCAACCTGGACACGTCTTCCAGCTCCTCTGGTGGGACCCCAAAGCGTTCCCAGGCCAGCCGAGAGACATAGTCCCTCCAGCCCCGGGGCCTCCTTCTGGTGGGATATGCCCAGAACACCTCCCCAGGGAGGCATCCAGGGGGCATCCGGAACAGATGCCTGAGCCACCTTAGCTGACTCCTCTCAAAGTGGAGGAGCAGCAGCTCTACTCAGAGCACCTCCCGTATGACCAAGCTCCTCACCCTACCTCTAAGGTGCACCCAGCCACCCTGCGGAGGAAATTCATTTTGGCCGCTTGTATTTGCCATCTTGTCCTTTCAGTCATTACCCAAAGCTCATGACCATAGGTGAAAGTAGATACATATATTGAGGTAAATCGAGAGCTTTGCCTTTCGACTCAGCTCCTTCTTTACCACGACAGTCCAATACAGCGACCCCCATCACTGTGGACGCTGCACCGATCCGCCTGTCAATCTCATGCTCCATCCTTCCCTCACTCGTGAACAAGACCCCGAGATACTTGAACTTCTTTAAACATTAATTTGACAAAAGAAAGATGTTATTACACATTAGTTATTTGATAACTAAAAAACATATAACAAGTTTTGAGCCTTGTTTTGGGTGTGGTTGCTAGATACAATACATATGTCCTATCTGCTGCACATGTTTCATTTATCTTCATTCAAACAGAGCCCAACGAAAGCACTGGGCTCATGGGCTCCCTGTTCAAATACAGAAAAATACAAACAAAGAAAACAAACTAAACAAATAAGTACATAAGTCAATTTCAAACATTAAAAACTGTTGTAGTTGTGGGTATAAATGTTTGACACCAGATTATTCAATTACATTTGTAGCACCAGTATCCGGTGTCCAACCAGTAAGTAAAATGATACAATTTCAGAGCTAGAGATACAATCTTGGCAAAATCTGAAATATAATAATGTTTACTAAGTTTTTTGGGAAAATGTGTCATCTAACCTGTCATACACATTAACTCTTTGTGTTTGTGTACAGAATGTATCTAGTCAAGCCTTGGGGAGAATTGTTATGGACACTTTAGAGACATACAGCAGGACAGGAGATGGTAACTACATTATGTGGGACATTATGTTTTGGTCTGAGACTTGTGCTATAATTTATTCTTTGTCACAGGCCCGTCCCAGGTGCTGCAGGTAGCCGATGCTCTGTGTGTGCGCTTGTCATCCACTGAGGTCCAAACAGAGAGGGGAGAGGGTCCAGGAACAGAGAGACTGCTCCCCCTAGCGGCCACACACCAGAACAACAGCACCAGCTCTCTTGTCATCTCATGTTGACATCAGCACTTAATAAGAGATTTTTACTTATTATATAATATATATATATATATATATATATATATATATATATATATATATATGTGTGTGGTGTATATATATATGTGTATATGTGTGTGTGTGTGTATATATATATATATATATATATATATATATATATATATATATATATATATATATATATATATATATATATATATATATATACACACACACATATATATATATATATATATATATATATATATATATATATAGTAGTATTAGTATTGTGTTAATTAACATTCAGTTTATAAATACCTTATGTATGTGGGTGTGTGTAGAAAATATTTTTTGGGGGGCATTTAGTATTAAACTATACCATATGCAGAACTCGGTCCACTGCAGGCTTGATATTGTTGACAATTGGCTTCTTGACATTTTTTAGCCTTGCATGTATGGCCTGGAATCAGATTTTTGGGAAAAAATCAAGCAGTGGGTGGAGATAGGGGGTAGGTCAAAACAACATGCATGACTTAATTGAAATAAAACTTTGACTAAGCTTATGATGAGGGGAAACCATTATAACATGGTTAATAGTCATTTTTAGACATCTGCCCCCTTTAATAGTTTTGGCACAAGCCTATAATGCTGCACCAAATCGCAGAAGCAAGTCCCTAGTTTGTGAAATTTATTCCTTGACAATTGCTGATTCTGGTGAAGGTTAGTAAAAAGGTTTGGGCTAGTTGTCGATAGCCAGCGTAAAGTTAGTATTTTATAAGCACTGTCCCATGTGGCTTTGTAGGGTTCCTTAACAGTTCTAAAGAATTTATAAGCCATAACGAATGATAATAATGTTCTGTAAATGCTTGTAAACATGTTATGCTTATTCATATCTTACCAAGAGTTTACACTACACTACAAGTCAATAATTCTAAAGCATTATCCAAAAAAAGTCTCTGGTGTAGAATTTGGAGAATTTTTCAGCAAAGATTTGTTGATTTTTTTGCCGTCTGATCTCATCCTCTGGAACTGAATTTTGTACTTCATGTTTGCTGCTATGAGAGTCATTTTTATATCACTGTTTATACTTATATTCTTTCAGTCATAATTATTGTATATTTATCATTAAAGCTTGTACAATTTACAACTTTCATTCAATTGCATTTATTCATCTCCTACTGGTTATTCTTGCTCAAGTCACAAGTGTACTGGCAATAGGGAGCAGTTAATCACATATAAGGATCACATATAAGGACAAATGTCAGTTCACATCCTTCAATACAGACAAAAGCTCTGGCTACAGGGTCACCAAAATCTGATTAATATCTGTTTCTTGAACTTAACAATCACTTAAATGACATGCAATCTGCACAGTTTGATGTTAGTAATCACAGCGGCCGTCATCAGAAAAAACAAAAAAAACAAAAAGATTTTGTTGTTTACATTTCATTTTAATAATGTTTTAGATCTAAAAATCTCATCCTAATCAGATTTGAGTGTGGATGTAACCACAGCCACTGATTTAACATGACAGCAGGAGAAAAGTATACAAGCTTGTAGATTTCAATCAAAAGAACAAAACACATATGATGAAATAATAAAAAGCTTTATTTCCAGCAGTTTACAAAGTCCTGCAGAAAGATCCTTTGTAGTTACAACAAGAGGGCACATGGTCATTTGACATCAGTATGAGCAGCAGCAAGTCTCAACTTTCAGCTTAAGGGCAGGGGGCTCAAGCTCTGGGGTCAACAAGGCAGAAGTGGTGCACTGGTAAAGAGTATTACTTTGTAAAACTTCACCGAGACTACAGCCTCATAGATTCTGGTCCAAGTCATTTTGAATCAAACTCCTTTCTTACTGCTGTTTGATCTTGTCATTACAACATTCAATATAACATGAGAATCAAACCACTGTACACCTATTAGTAATCAGTGCTATGCTACGCTGTGGTGAGCCTTGCTCTGAGCTCATGCTCCACTCTGACAGGTTAAGGCCATAGTTTTGAACAGTGTGCATGTTTCAAGGATTAGGCACTGTGCTAGTCATTAGCCTTTCTGTGAATCTATTACAGCAACCTCCAAAGCGCCACTGGCTTTATCAAACATTATAGCTATAAAAGATATGTGAACAGAAATCAAACTGTGACAAAGGAAAAGTCAAAATAAACAACATCATATATAGAATAAATATATAGTATTTACAAATTGCTTTGTGTGCTTTTCAAAAATAAATAGACGATGCATGACTTGCCTCTTATTGAAGTATTAACAACTATGCATGTACAGAGGCGTACTGCTGGCACCGGGTCAGTTAGTGACAGATACTGAGTGAAGTGCACATGAGCCCAGTTCAAACAGAGTCCATATAGAGATTTGTATATAACACTTGTATTTATATTGTCTTTGAGAGTTGACTGTGGCTCCCCACAGAAGAGGACTGGTGTCACAGCAGCGTCCTCTAGTGTCCAAATGAAATAGTACAGTACATTCTGTATCTTGTATGTCTGAGTCTGAACAGTGTTTTTTCCACAAAATCTTTTAACACAATTAGAAAGATTAGACAAAAAGGAAAGAATAAAAGAACGGAATAGAAAATCATGACTTAATTTTTTGTTTACATTTTGTGATTTCAGGAACATTTTCAAGTTTTGCACATTCACACTATGTGCCCTGCACATGCATTTGGCTGGCCCCTTAAAACAGCACAGTGAAGTATTTATAACCATGCATCACATGCAGACTTCTGCTAGGACTTTGCCTTTGGGCCAACACCTGTACTTGGTACAGTCTGTTCGGTGGCTGTAACATTCGCTCACTGTCGCTGTATATTTTTGTCTCACACTCACACAGTCTGGTGGCAGAAAGCTTTAATTACCCAGACTAAACACTTTGTGAAGCCATATTGACCAATCTGGAAAATAAACCTTCCATCTCAGGCACACCAGAAAATTGCATAGAGATTATGTTGGCTCTGACAGTAGTTTGTCAGAGGACTGAAGTTTGAATGCAGATCCATAGGCTGTGCTTGTGAACACATGCTCTAGTGGTTACCAGGGACAACAGCTGTCCTCAGGTGGGACAGCTCGTGACACTGTAGAGTACTGTGCTCTCTCAGCATTCACACACAGTAAAGAACATGTGCCTACAGAGTACACCATGTTCCCAACCAGTGCCTCCATGTTACACATGCTTCTATCCACATGTCTGCTTGTTTATTTACACTTTAAACAAAAACAAAATACTATTGTTTGGGGTATTTCGTAATCATATTCTGAAACAAAATGACAATTTGGTATTACAGTAACAATCATGGCAGAATCTGGTTAGGATTTTTTTCTAGCCTTCATATTAAGATACCGCCACATTTTCTGCCAATGATTATAACACAAAAATCAGTCTTATTTGTTTTCCAAATACCATTAGGAAATTATTCAGGCTCTGGTGTGTGCCTTGTCCCCTATGGTACATAGCTGTAATCAACTCAACAGAGAGCTGTGAGCATTCTGCTGTCAGCTCCTGCATCTTAGGCTTCTACTGAGAAAAATAGCACTTGGTGATTAAGCGTTCCCTGTCTATATGTTATTATTCAAAGAGTTAGGCTACTGTCCCCATTGAAAAATAATGAAGACTTGCCCAAAACAAAATCAACACCATACTTTTGTACAATTAAAAGGCCACAAACAAATATAAGTAATCTGTGGGCTGGACCCAGAGAGCCTTCTGCTGTGAAGGGTACAGTCAAATGCCCTGATATTTTTGAGATCCTCAAAGGAAGCATCACACAAGTACACTTCCACCAAAGACCTGCTGAAGAAGAGCCCTTTCATGAGGAGGTCCAATCAAAACATCGGCACAGTTGCTTCTCACGCAAGCCCAGCTTTAATTGTATTATTTGTGCTTATCCGTGCTTTCAATTGCCCACATTGCTGTCCTTGTCTCCTAAGAAGAAGCGCATGTGGAAGCAAAGGGCCAAGAAACCTGTCCCGAGCAGGTCCCCCAGAGCTGTGAGGTATGGAATGGAAAAGTTATCAGGGTCCATCCCACGCCCCCACATCCAGTGGACCATCCAGTCAGCCAGGTAGAGCAGGATGATGACCTGTAACACACAAACTGTCAGACTGGTAGCACAGACAGAGGCTATGGTCCTGGAGGAATGCATGTACCTGCAGCAGGGCAGCAGCCAGATAGAAGGAAATGAAGATAGGTGTGAGAGTGGTGTGCCCACCCCTCAGTGAGTTAATGGTGTAGAGGAAGACCAGGTGTCCTGGAGCAACTAGCAGGAAGAGCACTCGAGCCGAGCGGGAGTTCACAGCTGCAGAAAAACATGTGTAAAGCAAAGAATAAAAATAAAAATAACAATAATGCTGCTATTCCTCACTCACTGGAGCCAAAGAAAGTAGTGCATGGTGTAGGGCACTTCCTGGGGGCAGGATTTGGGTCCCCCATGGGTAAAGCATTCATATGGAGGTACGTGGAGATCCGACTAGCTTGGACCGCTACAAGGTTACCTCCAACACCTGTAACGCATCGAACCACAATTACAAATGTTCAATTAAAGTTATTAAGCTAGATTGCACTATACAATATACTAATAGGTTTCAGGCATTAGGATTTCTTCCTGATTTAAGGGATTTTGTGAGGACCTTTCCTCATTAAAAATATAGTAATAATATTATAATATTTTGATTGGAACTGCACTATTGCACAATCAATGGAGGACTGTTGTCCTCCCAATGTCTTCAAATCAGGAAAAAATCCTTATGCCTGGCATCACACAAATAATTCCATCCTGATTTGAAGGAAATCCCAAATATATGATTTTTTTTTATTTGAATTGCTTCATAGCTATGATCACAGAAGGCAGCTGCCAGAGCTTGAAACCCATGAATACAGCATCTTTTTCATGTGTACTATAAACACCATTTGGATTTTTATATTGAGGTGAAAAGCCACTTACCATTGATGACTGGTGTGAAGACTGCCATGCCAGCAAAGTTTGGATTGGTAACAGTTTTATCAAGTATCAGACCCCCAACACTGGGAATGAAAAATATAAATGAATAATGATGCCTTTAACATTTTAGGCCAGTATACTCTGCAGTACTGCACCTGCTGATGGCCATGGCGATGATGACTGGCTCCCAGCCGGAGTAGAGCACTTCTCTAGTGGAGGGGATTTTCCTGGCTATGAAAACCCACAGCGGACACATGGCCACAAATGCCGCACACACCAGAGGATTGGCGTAGTCATTGTACTCTGTGTACAACACAATATGAACAACTGTTTTGTTATGATGATTGCCATTATGGTATATAGAATAGGCCACATGAGATTTGATTAATTTAAAAATTTAAATATAGTAATTAGTTAACTTTGTAATATATCCTGTTGGAGGCAGTGTGGCTGCCTCACTGGCAGTGAATGTGCTCCATATCTCATAGAAGCAGACAGAGCACTGCGGGAATGTGTGAGAGCACCAGACACCAGCTGTGTTTTTGTGTGTCTGACCCAAAATAAGCCAAATCAGCTCAGTATAGTACCTTGCTGTTGCATGAGCACAGTTCACAATCTTTTAGAGTCACATATACACAAGTGTGTTTGTGGCTTCAGAAAAGTGCTAATGTTTTATGGGGATTTTGAATTTGCTACCACAAATCAGCAAGATATGGTGGGATGGAAATAACTGCTCAGTACACACATAGTAAGTATATACAAACTCCAGTCAACTCTAGTGACTGCATACATAGTGTGCATGGCTTTTGTGTTAAAACATGACACCATTCATATTTAAATGTTTTGAAATATTCTAATAATTCTAATAATCAAAATATATTAAAGTGAATATGGATTCCTGACATGTTCATGTTTGTACCTAGTTCTTTGTATAGTCCAGTGGAGATCCCAGCAAGGAGGGACAGTGTGATCAAATCTCCCAAGCTGGCAGCGATGGGAGTAGCCACGTTATCTGGGTTGATGCCAACTTTCCTGGATGCAATGATGACTCCGATCATAATGAGCCCTAGGAGTGAAGGAAAACAAGCCACATTTGTAAAGAGTGCTAGAATGAATGTATGCTATCACTGATGTTGTACTGTCGTGACTGGAGTAGTACACTTACCTAGCAGCAGAGAGGCGATGAAAGCTGTGGCTACACTGGAGGCACACAGCAGCACAGCGTGGCCCAGTCTGAAGTGCCCCTCTGGGATCCAGCCAAAGATCACCGCCGCGATGGACGCCAGGAAGCCCACCACTGTGGCCTGAACCTGAACAGAATCACGGGCACAGTCAAGTGACATGTGATTACATTATGGAGCACCCATCTGACTATTTTAGGCCTTACCCATTCAGACTTGTATATCAGAGAGTAATAAGAGCAGCAATGTGTGCATGCTGACCCTAAATAGTCTGCTAGCACGGTTAAAAGTATTCTTGGAACTATGGCTGATATTATGTAAGTACACGACCAAAGCACATCACAGGGCCACATAAGGCACGGCCCTATTTATTATGAATTACTGCATCATAGAAAAGAGCCTGATTTGGGAAGCACAGATAGAGTTTTAGTGTTTAGTCATAGTATTTACTGTACTCATGAAGTGTTATGAAAAAGCCTAACTGATTGGAAACAAATAAGTAAATGGTGTATAAAGTGATTACACTGATCTATTGTATTCTTTTTGATAGATATTAGCCGCAGATTTGAGCCAATGACCTGATAGTTTGAATTATAAATGTGGTGGGGAGAGTCTGTTTGCTGCCCTTCTGTGTGTAACCTGAGACATCATTCATGTGCCCCTGTAATTGAGTAAGTCATTCCTGCACTAACTTCATTGGGGACTGTAAGCAGGTTTGTGCAGAGGACATAAATAGCAGACCGTAGAAGTCTTTACCTGAATCAGGGCCAGGTTTCCCATGATCATCTTCCACATGTCCTTAGTGGTATCCATCTGTCCGATATTAGCCTGGGGCAGAAGAGCACACATGGGTCAGACACTGCAACGTGCACGCACACGTCCATGTGCGCGGGTGTCAGTGGACGGCTTGTTGTTTGTTGTCTTTTGAGCCAGCAGAACAAAAACATGACAGTTCTCAGGACAAAGCTGCTTTGATGCTGCCAGCAGCACTTATCTCATCTGTCCTCTGGCACACTCGCGCACGCTCTCGTCTTCTGCTCAAGTGGCTGTGGCTACAGTGGCTCCCTGTTTGCCCAGAGCACTGATCCACCAGCCTGTCCACAATCACACTAACAGAGAAACTGCCTTCTCTGTGTCATTATTTACATATGCATTAGGAACTCCAGCATCCGGGGATCTGCCACATACTGGCTTTGTGTTCAAAAAAGGAACCAGCTGCTATTATTATTATTATTATACTATTTTCAAAGTACAATGTATTAATATAGTATGAGTTTCAAACATTTTGAAAGATTGAAAGGACTGTTGACATTAATAAGCAAAGTATTAAATCTTTTAAATGGTCAAAAGTCCTCAAAACACCATCTACAACACGAGGCTCATGAACAGATAGAGAGTTGTTGGTTCAGTTCATGAGCTGTCATTGATCTCCTTCTTCCAATCTGACTGTACCACTATGAGCTGGTAAACTTCCTTGGTAAACTCAAGGAATTAAGAAAAGATAACAAAAATGTATAAATGTTCATTGTAAAGATGTGAGCAACAATTGTCACATTAAATATATTTGATATGCCCTGTGTTGCTTCCCTGGAAATTGTGTTTGATAGACAGCTACTATGTGTTTAGAAGGCTTCAAATATTGGTACAAGCCATGTAAGTTAGCAATAAATGGAAAAACCTGAAAACCTGGAAAAAGTCCAAAAGAATGAGAGCAGGTGAAGTCAAACCTCCCTTAGTCAACTTAAGTGACGGTATAGGATTTTTCCCCAGTAATAAGCACATTAGGAAACTTGTACTGTTCTTAATCTGCTAATAATTAGCAGTGATGGGGAAAGAAACTTGATTGTGTTGAAGTGGAGAACTTTAGTACCAGATCTACCAGTGACCTACTTTGACACGACGAATAAACATATCTGATGCAAATACATGGAGTTTTATGTAAGGTTCAACTTTTCTTAAAAGCACCATGTTCAGATTTCATAGGCTTCTTAGACTACAAGCGTGCCAATTTGATAAAAGTGAAGAGTTTCCGTGCAAATGTGATAATCGTTGATTCATGCTGTGGGCCACAGTTAGCAATGCTAATCAGCTTTGTCAGTTGTTTTCCACAGGCCAGTGGAAAGAATGTGAGTATTGCTGTGCTTTAAATGAACACCTGACTAATTGTGTAGTACCTCGTTAACTGTAGTAATGTGAAACTGGACTTAACAGTATTTATATACCTGAGTGTTTGGTTAAACAACCATGGGTTACCCCAAGTGGATAAGTAAAAGCTCCATGACAAAACAGAATATGGTTCATTAAAAACATGTTTTTACAAGTAAAGTTTTAGCAACTCCACAAAATCCATCAGTCCCTCAAACAGGTTTGGGATGCTGTCGATGTGAAGATAACAACTGGTTTGGTGGCATAGTCAATATAGTTTAGTACAGAAATGTGCAGATTTTTGGGAATATGAAAGGAGATAAGTACTTTTTTAACCTCCAGGTGTCCAGGTAAAGACAATGGTCAATGCAAAGGGGGCAGGGACGTTGCTATCAGGTGTGTTCAAAAGCTAGTTTACCTTTGTCAAAACAACCTCTGAGCCCTGCAGCCTAATGAGGGTCAGTCTCAGGGTAACAGATTGGGTAATGTTGACTAAAGCAGGTGATAAGTGTGAACCTCACCGCTGTGGAGAGTCGAGATGCCAGAGTCATCTCCAGGTTTCCCTTTAGACCAAGCAGCGCCGGGACCAGGATGAAGACTTCCGATACTTCTGTGAACACAGTCCAGTGCTGCACAAACAGACAAAAATAAAATATAAAAGACATTTAACAGAAGTAGAATGTCTTCACTGGGGTCTCTGGGAGTGGAGCAGGGCATCTATGTGACCTACATTATTGATCCTATAGGAAACTAGACCCAATCTGTGTGGACTTGTGCACCATGAATCATGGAGCATTTCCACTGCACAAGCAACATTATACTTGCAAAGCAGTAAAACCTACAATAATGGATTTAAAGTTACACAACAAAGTCAGGAAGGTCTGGGAAATTAACACTGGAGGTAAAACCTTATAAGATATAATGATCCTAGATATTCTGCAGCTGAACCTCCATTAGAGTGCATGTGCTGATTGCAGGTTTGTGGTATGCTGTGCTGCTGCCAAAAACTATGCACTTACAGAGATGCAGGTCATTGATTTTTGCCCAGTAAAACTGCCTGTCTTTGGAACAGGTCTCATAGGCCCACAGCACTTACTCTCTGGTATACACTGAGCTAAATCAATACTTAGCCATGCTGACACAACAGGACAGAGAAGGACACGAGTGTGTAGGAAAAGAAGACCTGACGTCTGGCCCACATTCTTTGATGCCTCCCTCTGTCTCCACTTTCTCCACATTTGTACTCAAAGCATAGTCCTACAGGCTGCACTGAGGGTTACACTCCTGTCCTGACACATCAATATACTGCGCAAGTAGGCTCTTGTGAACAGCTCTCCTGTCTTTCAATGTTGCATGTTTTCAGCCTTCCTCTGTGCCTCTCTGCTGCTGTCTCGGCACCATCTCTCTTTGCTCCCTGTGGTGATATATGTTGTTGTCTCCATGGACCGCTGGCTGAAGGCCAATTCAGCCCTCCCTTCCCATGGCCACCTCCTCCGTTCTAGGAACTTAACTGGTCAACCCCAGGTCCTCTGTGTACAGACCTATAGGAGCTCTGGTATGTAAGCCCCAGAAGGGTCAGGTTGCCCAGTTGAGTAACATGTCCCTTTTTTTATATGTGGTGACTGTACTTGCCATCCAGAGTGGGAAGCTGAAACTGATGGCATGTCAAGTCAGTATGACTGCGGTAACATCACAGACAGTATGGACGTCATAAGACAGGGGGTGGTTTCATCTGCAATTTGAGTTTGGAAAATAAGCAGGTGGATCTGGGTTCATCTCTATGATAAGTTAAGTCACCAACATATTCTGTATACATTTTCAAACCCAAACTCTCCAGTGCAATTATGTCACTCTCATCTTCAGCACGATGAGTAGCATGTTGTAGGTTGACACTTGGGATAATATATTATAAATGTTTTTCAAATGCTAATTTTGAAACCTGTACCAGTTAGTAAAAGTCTGTTGTCTTTTCTTGACTTGAGATCAGTCAGGATCTAGCAGTAGACATAATGCATCACTTTGAGACACACAGCCCACACTCTGGTTTTACAGTGGCTCTTATGCACAAGCCACCAAGTGGATGTGGTCAGACATAAACAGTGTCTAGTGGGCAGCAGACTCTTGGCCTGTGTCACAGCTTTGTGTCTACTATGATTTCCTGTTTACTGATCCCTTTATTTTAAACGGTTTGTTTTTGAGGGTGAGACTCCAATTTATTTTGTTGTTTTACGTCTAGACACAGCACCACGTAGGTTGAGGCAAAGACATGATATTTAGAAACTATGTGCAAACTTTTGCTGAAGTAACCTCTGAGTCCCACTGTCGAGTGTGTTTCTGCTTTTGGTGGGGATATATACTTTTGGGTCAGTCTTCTGCCAAGTCACTGAGCACAACTATGCCGACACCTCAGTTCTCTATACCAGTCTGAATCCAATCTGGGCCAGCCTCTAGTGGGAATGAGGCCAGGCCCTCCCTCAGAGTGTGGTCAAGTGACCAATGTTAAAGGGGTCACATTTTGTGCAAAAAAAAGAAAAAAAAAAATAGGGAGAAATGCCAAATACCTTTAAAGACACAAAGCTGAATGATCAGAAAAACACCTTAAAGGTACTCAGATTGTGTAACTATCATCAAACTAAGACAATGAGACAAGATAGTGAAAGATAGTAATAGATAATTGCTTTACTGCAAGTTTGGGAAGATTAGCTTAGTCAGCATTTCAGGGTCATTAGGGCCAGTGTTTTAGCATGATTATCATTTAACAAAAGGCTGCTCATAGTGGGCTTTGGCATAAGGGTGGGCACTACACCTTCTCCTTTTGGGTTTTAAGAAAATTTCCTAATGTTTTGGAAAGTGGAGAGACTGGAGCAGCGTGGTGTCCAAGTGGAGGCACTGTGAACACTTTTGACCTCAAACCTCTGCATTCCTGGATTAGTGAGAATACCTAACCACACGGTGACACAGACTGCAGTACCACATTATTGTTTGTTTGTTTGATGCTATGAGCTGCCTTATAAGGGGTGCAAAAACACTTTCTTCTCCTCTCTTTGAGCTGGGTGCTGTGCCCCTCCATGTTGGTGTCAGTGAGAATGCACTGTCTCTGGGCAGCCTGACACCTACAGCTCTATCTTCATCACACTTTACCACTTATGACCTCTCAGCTTAGTCAGTTACTGCCTGTTCTATGGAACTTGTTTGTCCAAGACACACTATGAACACTAAGACTAGTCCAACAGTTCATTTAATTATTGAAAAAAATAAATATAAATGTGTCATATCACTATAACTACTGCCCACTATTCACATCAGTCACAAGATTGTGTGATGTTATACGATATATGTCAACCTCATGTAATTACTGTAACTTACAGCCTAATGACCCCACATGCACATACTACAGCTCACTCAACCAGTTCCCCTGAGAACTAGCTCTGACTAATACGGAGGTGATTTGAGAAATGTGTGACACTATACACTTTACATATATTTTAACCTTTGCAGAATTGTGATGGAATATCTCTCTATGTCCCAAACCGAGGATGTGAGTGTAGGCATTTAATTCTACCTTCCAGTTGTGCTGATAAAGATAGAGAAAACTTTTAATTAACTATTACAAAATGTTGGCAGCCACTAAAAAATCATCATATTGCCTTAAATATCCCTAACACATTAAATATCCCTAACACATTGCCATAACCATTATTATGAGCAATTAGATTCAACATGACTTACCTGTACAATGTCCAGGACCATCCCAGCTGCCACTGTCCCAAAACCAGCCAGCAGGAAAGGGAAGACCACCTGCAGTCCGATGGAGAAGGATGTCTCCTTGAGTGGTGCTGGGGGCTCCGGGCTCTGGTCCATACTGGTGTCATCACTCTCATTGCTCTGGCTGGCGTTCTCTAACAAAGCGTCCTCCTCACGCTGGCCCTTTGCATTGGCCAGGCACTCCATGGCCACCACAATGTCTGACCTCTCTTCATCCTCTTCATTCTCATTGACTCTTTCAGGGAATGATGTGACTTCTTTGAGTTCAAACTCACCCCCAGTCTCTGGGGCCAACTCGTCGGGGTCCTTGGTGAGGATGATCGGGTGGACTGAGCAGTTGGAGTTGAGGTAGGCTGGTGTCAGTGCGCCTCCCTCCTTCTTCACGTCAATGGCCCCAGAAGACATGTCCATGTCGGGGAGTTTGTCCTGATCTTTCGACCAAAGTACCATGCGGAAGCCTTTGGAAAACGATTGACTTAATCAAAATGGTATGCTCGCCTTGTCAGACCTTTGAAGGATGGTTCTGGCCCTTTGCTCTGGTTTTGAACCTGGCCACACAAACTGGTTTATCCCATTAAAAGGCTAAATGGTAGAGGTGGTCACTCTTGACAGAGAAAAGTGCTCTGTAGAAAAAAAAAAACTGCAGTAAGGCACATGCAGTAGAGCATCTGCCGTGTTCCTGACGGTGCTTCGGCAGTAGAACCAGTAAGTTCTCCATTCACTGCAAAATCCACAGGTCAGGCTGGCCAAAAATACAAAAAGGCATGAAGACTGACTGAAACTATATGCTTGACAGCAGAAATCTCCTCCAGTCACTGAGAGTCCACCCCAGATTGAGTCAGGTGTGAACTGGTCAGACAGTAGTGCAGACTGGTTCTGCTCACAGCCCAGTGAGCATGGGCAACTGGGAGGGTCTCACCTTACAACACGTGGCTGCTGGGAGGTCCTCTCAGGAGATATTTAAAGGACTGCAGGAGGAGGATTGAATTACCAAACTGGAGAAAAGAACCCTAGAATCACATACAGCAGTTACCTGGGAAAAAAAGAGATCTGGATTTAGTGTGATTTGACACGAGTCTGTCAAATTAGAACAAACAAAAATTATTTGTGGGATTCAGTCACATGACATTTTCCCATTATGGATAAGGATTACATTTTTGATCATCCAAAATAAGGTTCCTAGTAGTTCATCACTTCAACTCTGAGTGAAAGATGTGAAACAAACATAAGTGGTCTGCATTACTAGTTTTTCTTACGTAAATGACGCAATGGTAACAGTAAGTCACGTCAATGTAAGGTCAAACATCCCAAATATTCTTCCTGGTACCTAATAATAGTAAAACAGTTTCTGCTCTACTATTAGAAGACATGCCGCTACATCGTCTAGGAAAGTGACAGCGGTTTCAGTTCACTACTCCACAAAAGCAAAAGTCATTTCAAAATAAAACTGTTCGTCTGCTTCTTGTAACTAACTATATATTTAACTGGGCCTAATTATAACTAGAAGGCATAACTAGACAGTTCCCCTTTTAGATGATCTCTTTGTGGTGGAGATGTAAATATTATTGATGCACAAGTGAAAAGTTTTCCTTTTACTGCACTCTCAAACACACGACAAAACAACACAAAACTTTAAACATTCCGATGCATTAGGATTGATTGCTACGCACAGCCCACTTGAAAATGCCCCAAACTGACCAATAGGTAAAATGTGGATAGTCCTATATTGAAATCAAGCCTCAAGTGCTTCCGACTAAACTGCGCGTCTTGACGCAGCATGCACTACCCGCATGTTGCGACATCCGCACGCAGCCTCGGCTTTTAGTTGCTGAAACAATCCTCTGCTTAGTAGTCAAGACCAATACCGGCCGAACTCAACATAGCAAAGGCGTAAATTAGTGCTCCCCTGGTCAGCGCTGAATAGGCAAGCCCTCCTTTCTATTCTACTGCTCATTTAAGCGAGGCCAGAGGGCTCCGTGTCCCAGCACCCGGCTTGAGTCCGTGTCACTGCCATAGGCCCACGAGTGGGGAACACATGAGAATGAAGGCTGAGTGAACGCCTCTTATACTGCATGGCATTTATCTCTATTACGCACTTGCCTGGAAGTTGATGCGCAGCAGTGAATCAAATATCAAAGTGCATTTGGATCCCTGACCTGAACAAGTGTCGGACTAAATTAAATGAGTAGTTAGTTACCTGGCGTGCTGAAGAGTATAACACAAGGCTCCGCAGCTGTAACCACGCTTCTTGGTATCGCGTAGCCTTCAGGATGAGATGTGGAAGCCGGTGCGCACACACGCTCCAAGGACCGGCTCCGCACAGCTGCCTTAATAGTTATCCGCGGTTAATGGTTAACCCTCCCTCCCTCTTGATGCGTCCCAAAGCCCGTTACCTTGCACAGTCCAGTGGCCCCCTCCGCAAGGCTTCTTCCTGCGCATCTACAGTACCGCCGTCCGGTGCAGGGGGCCACGAATCCACAAGGCGGGCCCTCCCTCCACTCTCCACTGACGTACAGCCCTCCCCTCACCCCCACACAGCTCAGCCTCTCGTCTTCCTCTCTGCCCCATGTGTGGAAACTTAAGTGCGCGCGGTGCCAGTCTCCACAAGCTGCTAATTTACTATCACGACCCAGATCAGAGTTTTAATTTAACAATAGCCCTAGATTTCTCAATAGATGAACTTACAGGCTGACTGAGTAACGAGCTTGAAGAGGAAACATGGTCACACATTTACCAAAATATGTTTTTACTCCAAGTTTCCGTTTTAATATTTTCATTTACTGTTATACAGGCTACACAGTCACGTCAGATTTCACCCCATTGCTCTATATTCTATGTTTATTTCAAATAAAGAAGACCTGTTCCTAATTAATCTGCCTAGTGTGGAATCAGATTTATTTTCGGGCTCTTGTCTTGTTTAGGCGCATACAATGAAGATGGAGCAGCACAGCATTCTAAGTATGATAGGTTTCACTTGAACTCAAATGTACAGTTTTGAATCATGCTGTTCTCTCCTGACAGTGTTTGTTATCATGCATCTATGTTCACATCTATATTCACTCTAGCCCCCAGTGTTAGGTGCTAATAATGACCCAGAGGACATGCATACCTGTTGCTACACAGCATCAGCTGCAGTAGACATTCAGTGGAGTTTGAAAATCCCACAGAAAGGAAGGACATTGAATCAGTCATCACCATCAGCAGTGTTTAGAGGGCAAAAACATTTCCATCAACAAAATCAATCGTGTTGTGGTGGAGTGGGTGAGTTTTGAAACATTTACTCTTTCGTTATCAAGACACCAGGATCTTCCATTACACACTCTTTCCATTAGCCCACCACATGTAACCATACACAAGTAAATAATAAAGAGCAAGTCCCATGCATCCTTACATGCCTATACTTGTCATAATGTATTATGTAAACATTTACAAGAAACAAATGTCTAAAACTAAAACTAGGCCTACAACTGTCCCAGTAAAGTTTGTTTTTAACTTAAGTCCCAAACTGTGATGCAACAAAGTTGTATTAAAACCTTTAGTTAACTGCTGGTGTTAACTATTAACTGTTAATTATTATTATTATTATTTCCACTGCAGTTTTTGTCATTTCCAAGTAAAATTTTAACCACCTATCTTACATAAAATTATTTATTTTTTAAAAATGCTAGATGCCAATTGAATAACACGTATATCTCAAGCTTAGCAATGAGCCAGGATGCTCATCCCATTATTCCTAGTTTATACTCACTGTCTTTAAACAGTGTGACTGTATACTTGTTCAGTGACCTGGGTTCAAGGGAATGTTCATTTTTATGGAATACGTTTGAGGGCTTCCAACTGTGGCTGAGGGGATATGCATCCACAGTTGGGAGCCCTCCAACTGTGGGAAGGGGATATGAACTATTCTGATATAATATGATCTTCATTTCTAAAAACGTTTGTGAAATCAAGGCCAGTTAGGGTCAATATTACGCCTATTTGTTGAGGGCAAATAGTGTGTGATAGACAGGTATGTGTTCTGTATAATCAACATGGGTTTTTATGTATTCCATACCTTCACTGAAAGAGGTTTATACTTGTGGCTAAGCAGAGCAGCTTACAGTTCCCTTTGAACTGGAGCTGTATGTGATGACTTTTACATGAATGAGACTCTGAGAACATAATGCCATATCTGTCAAAGGACTTCTAATGGAAAATGTCTTGACATTCATTCTGACGGGGACTACACTAAGTGAAAGTGTATATAATTGTAATTTCAGTTAATCAGTTCATAGAATGTTCAATCCAAATAACCTGCATGAAATGTTATATTGGCATTCAGCAAAATAAATTAGCATAAGTGTTAATGCTATAGCTCTGACTGCTGGAATGTTGTCAGAGAGAATGGAAACTCACGGGTTGTCCTTAAGAAGATTTGAGGCTAAGAGGATTTCTTTGAGCGTTAGCACCCATGATATTGCCCAGGTACTGTTTCATTACAATGGCAAGATGGTTGCTAAAATGAGTTCAACATCAACCATTTATGGACTTCAAGATCATGCTTTTTTCAGAACACTCATATTCCTGGGCTCTTCTCCTGAACCAAAGAGTGAGGTGAGAAGGAAAGCCTACACGGCAAGGGCCTCAGCGGCCTGGGTAGAGCTGCTGTCCCTGGCAACGTCAGGCGCTTTGTGCCAGTTTGGGCCACTTGTGTCCCAGGGCTTCTTTGAGCCCAGAAGAATGTCGGAGAGTTGGATGTGTTCCCCTAACTCAGGATGAATGGCTGTCCACACACTCTCCTCCAGCCTCTCTGCTCCAGTCTTTCTGCTACTCACACAGTATGCACCACTTTGTACTGTGTTTTGTTTGGTTAACATAGAGAAAACTGATCACCTGGAATTTTCTCTGTCAAAAGGAGGGGCAGTATCTGCACAAGGTCAAAACAAAAGTTCCTCAGCCAAATATGTTAAAATAAAATATTAACATTTTGTATGTCAGACTCATAGCAGTGTTTTGGTGCTCTGATTTTTCCATGTCTGTGAGCTGACATTGAGTTTGGGTGCAGGTGATAGCAACAATAAGCATTAAGTATTGCTGCCAACAGTTTCCTATCACAATCACATGCTAGCACCATGTGACTGGAAATATGTGACTGGCATGGCTTTATCTAGACCAGGGCACAGTGGATGACTATGAGTGAGCACTCTACTCATATTTCTGCAGTAGCTTAATTTAAAACTCTGTTTGCTGAATGATACTTTTTGTAGATCTTTATTGTTAAACAAAACAAACACATATTCTTGTCTGATCATCAGTAAAAATCAGTAAAATCAATATTTGATTTGACATGTTTATATATGGGTACACAGGCAAGTATATGATATGTGATATGTAACTAGTGAAATCCCCCACTCACTCGTCTCCGTGGAGATGTTATGGCTTTGTCTGGAGTGTTCCAATGTGGCATTAAACTTATCTATGGACCAGGCCAAGTTACTGGTCATTTCTGCTCACAGCTGGAATGCATGTTTTGAATAACAATAATTTAATGAATAATATAGAAATGTTTAATGTCATGCTGTGAAATGTTCCACACAAAGAAATAAATCTCCATAGAGATAAGCAGGTAGCAGTGCAACTTTCACCAGAAAGATAAGTGAACCTTTAATACAGTCATAAACTCTAACCAAAAAGCTCACCTTCAAATATACAATGTAAAACAGGAATAGAAATGGAAAATGTGCTGACCTCTGACCCCTCGGCTATGTAATGTCACCTTTCGCAGGACAGAGGAGGCCAGAGACAGACAAGAAGATGTGATAATGGGAGATTACTTATTGAGTCCCAAACTCTGTAACATGGACGTGCTGCTGTAAGTGGAGCAAACATCAACCCGTGGGACGTGTCATCGGAACAGGACGTTTGTGTGTGTTTCCATGGGCAGGTGAAGAGTAACCTCCAGCACCTCTGCATAGCTCACCCATTAGCCCAAGCAGACATCACTGCCCCCTCACTGACTAGCCAGTTTGCGTCAGGTCAGACTGGGCCCTGTCTTCTATAATTATAGCTTTGATATCGTGTTGCTCAGGTTAGACTCATATTAGTCAACCAATCAGGGGTCAAGAGTTGAAACTAGGGGTAGATTATTGGTGTTATTGGTATCAGTCCAATATTGAAACCTTAGCTGATATATGGCATCAGTATTTTTTTCTGCATCGCCCCAGTCACTGCCTATGTGTCGTCAGTGCAGCAGATTTATCTTTTTCAACAGACTCACGTTAGGCTGTATGTTTATACAAACAAGCAACAAACTATATCACGGTTATTATTTTTACTAAAGTGAAAAGTTAATCTTTGAACTTTACAATAACATACATTTGTGGATAGATTTTAAAAGCTTACATAAGTATCGACCATTCCTAGCTGACACTTTACTCATGGACCCTTGTTGTGCCACTGTGCAATGCACTTCACCAGTATAAGAATGACTGTGTAACTGGTTTGCAAAAATGGCAACCTGAAAGTTATATTTTATGGTAAAATACATAGGGCATTAGCCAAAGGTTAATTGAAAAATCTGTAACACTTCATAATAACTGCACTTTTAGTAGCCGTAATAAAACATGAACAAAGATTGAATTAATAATGAATAAATTGTTTATTAAGAATGATTAATGCTTAGTAACTAGTTAATTAATATCCTATGAAGTTATTGGGTGGGAACTAGAGAATTGTATCAAAGGTAATATACTATCTTCTGTCCTCTACTGTAGTTTGACTTGCCCCCACAGCCTTTACACTCTGTTACACAGTAGACTGTACAAATACACTTATATAAGAGGTTTGAAATATGAACTTTTTTGAGAACAAAAGTCAAAATACACTGAAAAATCAATAAACCACGACACTGCCATGTTCATTTTTGGACCAGCGTTTCCCAATGTTTCTACAAGTTTGCACATTTTGTTACTAAGAAAGAAAACCGTATGCAGGTCCAACAATATAGCTAGGTCAATTTCTTATGACAGTTTCTCTGACAATTCAAATTTAAAATATAATGTAACATAGTAATATGTTTTTGTCATTAACTTATAAATGATGATCACACTGAAATATTTTGACCTTCTACAATAACTGCACCACTCAGGTTTCTGTGATGGGTACAGTCATCATTTTATAATTTGATGCATTGCAACATCCATAGTAGAAAACTTAAAAAAACAACACCACATCTAAAATAAAACAAAGTCCAAAACAAGAAAGGAAAAATGTGTTAAACTCAACTGTTATAATCCAATTTCCAAACGCACTGGTGTATACCGTGCCAGTTCAGACCAGACTTAGCTGACTGATGCTCTGCTTTCAGCTCCAGCTCTTACACAGTGCCAGTTAATGGGAAAACAAGTATGCAACAGTGTAGTCCCTGACACCTCACAACCAGCTGACCCATGAGAACCAAAGTAATTAAGTAAGTAAGTATTATTGTAAAGGTGGACTCACTCAAACACACTGTTCAAAACATACAAAATAGCATGTGTTTTCTTCTCTCTTTTTACTAATACCATGCAAATTGAAACCTGAATTACATGATCACGTACCACAGAAATCCTCCATTTTAGAAAATTAACTGCATTCTGAATCTCACATCAAAGAAGTAGTAGAGTATTTGGAATCGGAATACAGTTACGCTACTCAAAATTAGTACTCTGAATACATATTGTTAGTATATGTTTTTCCCAACACTCCTTCTATAAAAAGTGAACTGACAACAGCAACAGATTCTGCCAGACAATACAATGACAAAACTTTATCAACTACAACTTTCTCAGGCACTATGACAACTATCTCCTGAGGTAACCAAATATCATCTATACTTCTGGGCACATGTACCCTGAATCACTTTGACAGAATTACAGTAATAAGCTCATACAGAGTAAAAACTATTACCCAAAGAGCCTTACTAATGATTATGTAACTTGTGGGCACACTGTTATTGTGCTCAAGAATTTTTAACCCTAACCTTACAGCAAGATGTAAGATAATGCTATTTTAAACTGTGCGGTATAAAGCAGTTACCTTCCTGGTCTGTGCTGTGAAGGATGTATAGTCAACAGCCTCATTTATCATTTCCACAGATGGTTGAATATCCTAGTGTTTTCTGTGCGATTACTGCCACCTAGAGGATAACTTGAGTAAGTTTGAAGGCAGAGAGGGGCATTTTACTATCTGAGGAAGGGTTTCAGGCTAAGAAGTTTCTACTATGGTGACGGTGGGATTATACACTTCATATTTAAACAACTACTATTACTATTATTATGACCATGACTACTACTACTTTTCTAGGACATAAGAAATACCACAAATAAATGCCACCTATCAAAAGTCAGATATACTGTATTTGAAAATTAACCTATGTATTAAACATTGTGCCAAAAGATGTACTCCGAGTATGAGTATTGAGATTACATATACAGTCCACTCTTGCTTTCAAGAATAGTATGCTTTTGTGTAATTTGCTTATAACGCTTTGGCCAAACTACACACATTAGACACACAAGACAAGAACAGCAAAAGAAATGTATTTAATTTGCTTAAAAAAGTGAACATATGATTTAATTTTTGTATGTAAGTGACTAAAAATATTGCAAGGAAACTGTCTTCTTTGTTTTTAGTGCAGGGGTAAAAATAGTGGTGTGCTGGCGCAGGTGCTTCCTGGTTATAACGGTCTTACACAAGTCTTCAGAGAGGGGCTAGTCTTGAACTATACTGCACTGGACACAGAATAAGACAAACAAGATATAAACACGTTGCATTTATTGGACAGAATATCACTTTATATTCTGAGTAGTACAAGTTTCGTGAGGCTGTATGACATGAGATACTAGAAGAAAGTTTAGAAGATGGATTACCTTATACTTCCTGTGCCACAAGATTAGGCCCGCAGTTACCCAGCAGAGGGAGACTTGTGTTTTAGCACTACACAGCACATTTCACAGCACTAGAAAAGTGTATTGCTGCAGAATCAGAACAACCTGTTCCTACACAAGTTGTGTTTTTTTTTTTTTGTTTTTTTTTTTACAATTATGGATGACATTAATTGCACAGTGATTGTCACAGATAACAGTTTTTGCACTACACAAAATGCTGCTTATGGATTTAAAGTGTGCTGCTTACTTCTTCTTCTTCTTCTTCTTCTTCTTCTTCTTCTCTTCTTCTTCTTCTTTCTTCTTCTTCTTCTTCTTTCTTCTTCTTTCTTCTTCTTTGTCATTACAGTCATCTTCCATAGTATTCAAAAGTATGCATCTTATATAAATCCCAACAGCGCAAACTTTAACTTTCAAAATGTTCATGCATGTCAAAGAATCTTATTAACTGTCAGCAACTTCGGACAAATGATGTTATGTTATGTAAAAGTTTCATTAATCAGTCACACATTAAAAGATATATTATGTAACTTTTCTGCTGGAGGGTTTAACACAGACATGGGCACACTACGGCCTGGGGTCCGCACACAGCCCTTTGGGCTTATTAATCCGGCCTGCCGAAACAGACCAAATTAGATTAAAATAGGTAATGGCAAACTTATTCAAAGTTTTTCTGCTGTGTTTATTTAACTGAAATTTAATAAATGTATTATCAATTTAATTAATGCATTTGGAAAACAATTTGTACAATGAGCCTAGTATATTCATGCTTTGCTACAACATGTAGCAAAGCATGAATATGCTAGGCTCAAATCTCTTATGTAACACACATATATACATATATCCTGGCCTGGCCCCTTTGTCAAACCCATTGTGGCCCATGTGCCAAAAAGTTTGCCCACCCCTGATCTAACACGTTGTCTCAATGCCTCAATGTGATTCCTTTGCCTGGAATGTTCCACAGTATGCTAATAAACCTTCATGAAGACAGACAGATGTGCTTTAAATTATGTTCTTATACACAATAAATATAATTAAATAACAAGAAATCACACATCAGTTTGATACACTAACCCCAGCTACATGGTGAAATATCAACATAATGCATCAAGTATAGAAACCAAAAGTCACATGTAACTTTTTACAAAATCTATAAACAAATGTTTGTTTTTTTTTCATTTGAATTTTCTGAGAATATTTAGGACACTTAGTACTTAGTACTGTCCAGGATTTCTATCAGCTGATTCAACAGTGTGCAATGTGCATTTGAGAGAGAAGTCATCACGAAACCTCTTAATATGGCGGTGAGTTAGGCTCCAATTCAGCACACAGATGGTTCACAAATAAACATGAACAAATTGGGGAGGGCTGCATATATGCTAATAACTCTATACGCTGAGAGCTATAGGCTACAAAATAGTCTCCATGAATGCACTACAACATACAATCCAGGAGTGTTACGTTACATTTTACAGCTGTATAGAAAGAGCCAGCTCCTCCTTTGTGCTTGAGTGTGCTTCAGTGAATTTCCCAGCAGGGGGCACTGTTATCTGTGACATGGCATTGCATTGGCACACCTCCCTCCTCTCTGTGAGGCTGTTCATATTGCAGGAGAGGTATAGGGGACATATACAGAGGGGAGCCGCTGGTTGGATTCAATCAGGCTGCCATCACATCATATTACAGGATCTCCTCTTCTTTGACATAAAGAATTTCATGGGCAGCGCTCGGAACCTACAAAAAACAGCGCGAAGAATGGTTAGGACAACTCAAAAAGACATGATTAACACAAGGCTTATTCATCAGTTTTGGCTTCCTGTTTATAGGAGCCATTTTGAGGACTTTAACTAGGGCTGCACCCTTTTAGTAAAAAAAATCAAATTGAGATTTTTCTGACAAATATTGCAGTTGTGACTAGATTTGCAATATATGTTTGAAAAGTAGGATTATGTTCAGTGTGCAAATTGTAAAGAACTCCAGAAGCATTAACATTTGAGAGAAGACTGAAAAATGAACTAATAAACGGATCCCATTAATCCTGGTGTTTTGCTCTTTGCAGAGGACATTCTATTATCTAAATAATTGCAGTCTTTGAAATTTGATAAATGCACCCTCTCAAATTGCAATTTTGATTTGATTGCAGCCTTACTTTTGACTATTTAAACCATAAAATATTTTGTTTTGATTTGGATTTGTGACGGTGACAGTGCTAGTTTTTCATCACCCTGAAACCCATCGATAGTTGAAGATTCCTTTTCTTTGTTGTCACATGTTACCGCAATACTATGTCAGTGGATTGTGCCATTGCCACATGACTTGGAGCATATTCAAAGCAGTACATTTTATTGTCTTTGTTTGCAGAAGCCTCAACACTTCCAAACATATTCTCCACTATTTTTTTCATATAATACACTGCTGTATAAACAATACACTTTCAAACCAAACGAGCAACTGTCTCACACATTTCTATTGGTTATTCTTCAACAAGTTAAATAAACTGTTAATTTGTGCTTTAGTACAAACATATCTTACTAAACTTTGAAGATAATTACAGTCATTAAGAAATCATTTATGATCACGGAAATAATACAACAAAAACAATCATTGTTAAACCACTCATAATATGAACATTAGGGCTGTGTGATTAATCAAATTTAAATAGAGATTTCAATGTAACATTTCTAATCGTCGTTGATATTCTTCGGTCTTTTGAACTGAGAGATCTACAGCCAATGTGTGGTTTGAAGCAGAGTTCAGAGGAATGTTTAGTTTTAAATGGGACATTAAGAGTCTGTATCGTTTATGTTCATGAAAATGAGAATGAAAGCTATGTTAATTTGTATTTAAAAGGAAAAAATAATGAATAGAATATTATGATTGATCGAATATAAGGAAAGAAATAGTGACACATTTTTTGTCATATACCCCAGCCGTAACAAGCTTCCATTGCGTTCACATGAGACACTGTTTATTCCTGTCTTCTCAGTGCACACACGCGCCCATGTATCAGTTCTGCTGCAGTGGAGACGTGGCAAATGAATTCTGTTGTTCATCTCCGGCTGATGTTGATTAGTGATGAGGATGATTAGTGGATTCAATCTAATACTGAGCACATATCATAACAAATGCATTACTTTGCCTTTATGCTTTGATAAACTGGAATTCAATCTGTCACAGCTTCAAACATTAGCAAGTTTCCATTACAGGATCATCACATGTCAGGTAATGTTGACTCACAAAATACAATTACTCACTTCCTCATAACAAAGATGGGTGCAATTATGATGATAAGATTAGGAGCACTAATTCTCAACACCTAAATTGTTTGGGTGTCCGCATTCTTATATCCTAAATAATCCCTGTTATTCAATTATTGTTGTTGTGGTTAGGTTATTTAATTACCTGGTTAACCCCTCCCACCACCAGGAGGCGATCTTTGATGACAATGGAGGAAGCTGAGCATCGTGGGAAGGTCATAGGAGCCAACCTCTCCCACTTCTTTCGCTCCGGGTGGAAGGCCTCAACTGTGTCCAGCGCTGAGGGTTCATGACCTAATCACACAGAAACATTAGACATGACAAGTGATATGTTTTAGTTAAAGGTGCACTATGCAACTTTTCATTTCTGAGGGTCGGCCACTTTCTTGTCTCCATGGAGATGTGATTGTATTGCCTGAAATGTTTCATAGTATGGCATGAATGTATCTTGCATTTACTCAACTAGAAATGATTTTTTTTCACCTGTAACTTGGCCTTGTGGTGTCTCCTGCTTGTTTCCATGGCTATAGTAGAGTGTAATGTCATTCTGGATTACTTTTCCTGGCAAAGCTATAACATTAACATCATATATAAGGAGGTCCGTGCATGGACCACCCACAGAGGATTTACCTTTAAAAGGATTGTAATCTAATAGCAAATGTAGTTATGAAATGACTGCAATGCATTAATGGCACACCTGCAACTTTTAACGTAACTTTTCTCAGCTTTGAACCTAGAACCAGTGTTATAAGGTCAGTAATGAGGCCTGGCCGCCTTTTGCTCTTACATCAATTTAAAGGTCCAGTAGTGTACCTTATTATTATGGTATGCAGCTCAAACAAGTGTATATAGCATAATATAGTCACTTTGAGTTCAATTTCCTTTCCCAATGCTATTTTTGTTGTGGTCCCTCCAGCCACCCTGCAGCAGATAACTCACCCAGGCCTCCAGCTACTATCATCCGCCCGCGCAGATAAGCTGCGACAAAATCAGCTCTCTTCGTCTTCATGGCCACCGTCTCCTCCGACTTCAGCCACACACCTGCACACCACAATGACAAGAAGTAGCAGCAGAGTGAATGGGTATGCTGCTAAAGTTCACAATCAAAACACATTTATCTCATGGACTATTGGGTCAACTGAACAGCTGAAGTACAATAGGTTAAAGGTGCATTATGTAACTTTTCTCAAGAAGATCTGTCACGTACTTGTCTGCATGGAGGTGGTATTGCTTTGCTTGGAATGTTCCACAGCATGGCATTAGACCTATCTATCCATGGAGATAAGCAGGTGGCACTATCGGGACAAGTTAACAGGTCAGATTAGCACGAATCCTGGTTTTCTAAATATTTTTGAACACCTGTAATGGATTATGCTACACATGTACATTTAATGCCATAGAGTGGAACATTCCAGACAAAGTCATAAATCTCAACAGAGACTAGCAGGTAGCAGAAAAGTTACATAGTGCACAGTTTAATCAACATATACATTGCAGCTCTACCACTGAGCCAGTGAAAATTGTGTTTGGGTGTTTCTCTTCTTAAAGCAGCTAAGAAGAGAAACACCCAAACACCATTTTAATGTGCTTAAATTACCTTAGGGATAAACAACATTTTGATTGATTGATCTGTCAATATCCAGAACATAAGACGCAGGATTGGGGATAGACACTCGACTAATGGACTTGGTAAAATATATTCTCTTGATATTGATTGTGCACAAATATATTCTGTGTGAAGTAAGACAAGTACTTTTATAGCTCAAAGACAAACACAGAGCAGGTTGATTTCAAACTTCACAAAACTCACGATAACTTGGGCACCATTCATCACACGACCACATCTGTCAGCTCCAGTGTGTTTTGTGCATCACTCTAGACTCCGCGGCACACTCTATCAAAGTGAGAAAATCTGCTCTTCTCAAATCACAACACATACGTTTGCTGCTGTCAGGGCTGTCGTGTTGGAAGATGTCTACCTCCACACGACAATGCAGCGGCCTGTTGTATTTCACCGTGACTGTTGTCGCTGACAGAGCTCATGGCACTGACTAAAATGAGACCTGCTGGTGCACAGGTCCTACATGTGATGAGCAGGCAGCGGTGGGAGCAGGTGCACACACATACATGCACGCTTACACACACACACACACACGCACGCTCACACACACACACACACACACACACAGACACACACAAACACACACACGCATTTGTTTTCCCTGCAACATCCACAGAGCAAGGTCACTACAACTATTCTTGTTTCCATGGAGATGTTATTGCTTTGTCTGGAATGTTACCCTGGATGGCAATAAACAAATCTTCCATTTGTTCAATTGCTAAAAAAAAAAATAGCTAAGAAAAATAGCCTCTCCACACATCTAACCTGTAACCTTGTTTGATGATGCCACCTGCGTTGACAAAGCCAGATTTTATGATTTTTTTAAACAAACAAAAAGACAAAAAAAAAAAAAAAAAAAAAACACTTAAAAGGAAAAACAAAAAAGACATAACATAGCCCTTTTAAGAGACCCTTAGAGTAATGGACTGGATACAGCGGTGAAGCAAAAGGCAACCTACTGCTGCTTTAATCCTCATAAAATGGCTCAGAACGGGGGCACATGCTTTGTTTCTGTCTTTGTCAGCACAAAAGATACTTGTGGAGGAGGAATATGCTCCAGCAAGCACCTCTCTAGGGCCACGGTGTAGACCTGTCCACAGAGCTACACTGGCTATGGTAATTTTCATTTCTTTGCATATACTTTGTTCTTGTACATATTATGCTAAACTACAAACATTTTAGCATTTGTTAGTACTAAATCAGAAGAAGTGATGAACGTACCACAAAACTGACCTCAAAACATACTTTAACTACTAGATTTCTCCGCAAATTAAAGATGTACTATCTGACTTTTCTGGTGGGGGATCTCATACCTGCTTGTCTACATGGAGATTATTGTTTTGCATGGAAAGTTCCACAGTATAAAACTACACTTAAACTCGGACGTGTAACTCGGCCAAGTGATATTACCATGGAGATAAACAGGTTTAATGGCATTTCCTATGAACATAAGTAGGTTGCAGACCCAGAAAGCAAGAAGTGTGCCCGTCTTGTGCATTTCCTTGCTCACATCACTGCAAAGCCTCTGTTGTATTTTGCCATTTTATGCTCTGTCCAGTTTCTGTTATTACCAGCAGACATTTAATCCAGATTACACAGATAATCAATGGTTAAACTTAAAACAAAAAAAATTGGTTGTTGTTAAAGCAAATCATTCAGTGAGTAACAAGGCATAACTTTCAAAATAAAGCTACAGTGTGTGACAGAACAATAGTTTAACAATGGTTTCAGAAGCACTCAAAATGCCAAAGATTGGAGTTTTGGAGAAAAAATATCTTTTGTTTATGTGCAGAAGTTTTCCTAATCTCTTTTTGCAAGGTTTATTTGAAGAAAGCAACAGTGGGAATCGTGACAAAGGATGAGCGATAACTTCATTAGACTGAGAGGAACAGGCAGAAATCCGCTGGAAGAAAAAAGTACACCGTAACATCTTGTTCTTTTCCTAGCTTCTGTGACTCTGTGTTTCTTTTCAAACCAAATTCCTCTCAATCCATTCATTCTGCTACTACCATATATTCATCTTTGTTTGCTACCCCATTCTCTCGCCCTTGTGTTGTATTCCCTTGGCTGTTCCTCCCACTCAATCTTACTTATTTATTGTTTTGGTCTTAAATAATAGGCAGAGGCTGGGAAGAGGAGCAGAACAAACAGAAGAGGAGAGAAAGAGAGAGAGGGAGAGAAAGGGAGATAGAAAAGGTGATAAGTAGCCAGATTGGAAGCGCCGGCTGCATGTTGCATCAATGCGTAATGGAGAGCTATGTTTTCCTTAGCGCACGGGCAAACAAAGCACAGATCACAGCTGGCCTTTCCTCCTCAGGGAAACCCATCCTGTCACATATATTACAACACTATATCTGAGCCATCTGAGGCCTGTACACACAATGCACAAACACAGTTCTCGTTCCTTACATATGCAAAGTCTTTATATTATAAAGTCTTAACAGGCACCAAGGTGACTTTCTTGGTTGGATGCTTTACAAAGTGAAGTTTAAGTATGTTTAATTTCAAGGACAAAAACTCCAAAAGTACACATTTTGGGGGAAAGAAAATAAATAGAAGCAGTCATTATTGTGAATTTACATAGAAATATTCTGTGTGTGTGTGACTAAGGATATGTAAAACTCGTTCCAACTCATTAAAAATACTAAAATCGTAATGTGGGATGCCATTCATTGCTTAATTTTGAGGACACTAACGCACTTGTTGTAGGTTTAGCAGGATGTGGCAACCTAATGGAAGAAGCTTCGACTTTCTAATCGTATTGACAACTAGAACACAAAATGCAAATTAAAAAAACAAACAAAACATTCAATTGATGTTATAGGTGTTATAAGTGTATCACGTTCAATAATCAAAAAGTAAAATCCATGTTTAGTTATCTAGAGGAATACACCAGGTAAAATTTATGAAATACTCCACGCGTATATTCTACCTTTACTTTCAACATATTTCTATACAAATGGTGTTTTGTCACTCACAAAAATCTAACAATGGGAGTCAAACAGGTCGGTACTTAAACGTAATCATAGCTTTTTGTGTCAAATGCAATAGTCACTGTATTAATTTGAATGCTTAAAAGATCCCCGAGGTCATTCTTGAAAGAGTCCAGCATTTATTACCTGAGTGGCTCTGTGAGACTCATGAATGTTGCATGCATTGTTCCAGGAGGAGACGCTGTGGAGTGCTGCTTTAACTCACCGCTGTTGCACTGAGATCTACAGTGTATTCTGCAGTACAAATTAACAGAGCACATTACCTCTGAGAGTGTGGCCTGTCTCAGCTCTGGGCGTAGACTTTTGCAAACTTTTAGGAGGCTAACTCAAATGGCTAAGTTTAAAAGACATGTATGTATGCATGTGCAGTAGACTGAGGAAATTATGGAACTTTATTTTGCCAGTTTGCACACAATTGTTGGCATTTAACAACTTGTTGAGTCCTAGGCCCTACAATGTTACATCACTCCATAGTGTCAGTATTTTTCTTTAATTGTTTGTACATTTCACATCACACATATTCATTAAATTAAAATATACATACTTTAGTTATTCTATTTAGACATATATTTTCAAATTTTGGGTGCACACAGTTAAGGTTTTTTTTTTAGTTTTTTTTTTTTTATTGTTATAATTAAGTGCCCACGTTAGTAGTTTTAGTTTATCTTTTAGTGTAGTACCTCCCTCTTGTGTTCATTTTGAGTTAATCTTCTTGTCTGTTCTTGTCTGGTTGGCTTAGATTTGGTTTTGTTCTGTTCTGGTTAAGTTGACCCCAGTTGGGCCCAGCTTTTTCTTAATATTATTTGTATTAATTTGAGCCTTTGTTAAGTTACATTTTTGACTCTTGTCCTTGCTTTTCTGTTTGGTCCATTAGAGTAAAGCATAAAGTTGTATAAATTTAAGTAGTCTAAGTTTACAGAAATTCTGTCTATACCAATTTTCACATCTCCTCACATATCTGTCGCTGTCACATTATGACAGCCTCCCACATTAGTCTATGCCAGCCTCTACTCCAGCTTTTCTCACTACTGCAACTTTTTTGTTCCATCTCTGCTACACATTTCAGTTGATAACTATTAAAAGTAAGTTGGTTCGATAAGTTTAAGGTATACTGTACTTTAGAAACCTGTCACAATAACAAATTCTGAAGCACGATATATAGCTACAGATAAATATTGTGATAAAAGATAATAATGAAACTACTTAATGCCACTGACACAGTTAAAATAAAGCAGGGTAATCCCAGTAAACCATTTTAAATAGACAGAATCATAAAAAAAGCAATAAGCTGCAAAAAATAAGTAGCGGAATGAACCAATAATTAGCCACAGAAGTTATTTAATCAATCCTCTATGGCTCTATACCTCTAATATCTCCCCATTATTGAAAAGAAATTGTACACACGGTAAATATTGAGCTCCAAAACATATTGTTCCAGCTTTCATTATTGAACGACAAGTCGATATAGTAATTATGATGACAGGGCTATACTGTCTTCTTGGCATTTGACCCTTCAACGCCACTGGGGAGGAGCATCCAGTGCAGTACCTCAGAGCTCTCTCCGGGTCTGCTCGGCCAAGACTACTTTTGTTGAAGGCCAGCAAATATAGGGTACATGCTTTTACAATACTTTAAAAAGATATATAGTCTGGAATGTATAAGGTATTCATGAATACTGATGGGTTGCATAAGCAGGTGCATTAACCAAGTGGATAAACTCTATGGTGGTCCCAGAATTTCTTGCAGTTGAACAGAAAGTAGGGATTCGATAGCAGGCATTTTAGATTAAATGTCAGAAAAAAAAAAAACAAAAAAAAACTTGCACCAAACTGCTACAATGAGAGTGTATCCTAAAATAAGCAATAAAACAAGCTATCTTTACAAAACATACTTATTTCATTTCCTCATAACTTTTTCATTTGTTTTTCAGTAATACATAAATTATCTGTATAATTTCAATTACTCCGAAAACACTACAGTCCTAATCCGCAGTCTCAGTTGCTCTAAAAGGATTTTCTCATTTAAGTACCAATGCCAAGATTTCCTTTGGTCTGAGAATAAAAAAAACGATGCTCGTTACTGCGGAGGGAAGCGGATAATGAGACAGAGAGAGAGTGAAGTGAGAGAAAGGCTGACAATGGGATGAGAGAGATGACAGTCTTTGTAGTGTGTGGGGGTAATTCCACCCAGCTCCTCTGTGAAGCCGCTCTGTGATTAAAACTATCAAAAGAACAAGGATTCCTCTTTTGTCTGAGGCTCTCAGAGTGGTCACGTGACAGTAAGTACACCCACATAAGAACGCATTATGAGCCAGAGTTATCTCATTAAGTAAACTTATACACTATGTGCTAGTACCTCAGAGGTTTTTGGGTCTTGAAGCATTCATGACATGTCAAGTCTGTTACATAACACTTTAGAGGAGTGAGAAAGACTAGTCCTTCATACTTTTTGTGTTGTACAAAAGCGTGGCATAGTACCAAAATACTCTCTGTGTTCAGTGGAGTACTCTGACACTGGTTAACATGTGGGTACCAGTTCTGGGATCCAGAATACTGGAATATTTCTTCAGTACTTTACAAAAACATGAGTCTGGTCACTATTGAATCCCCCCAAGTACAGATGGCGTGGATTAAACAATCAGCATCAGGCATTGTCCGTCCATTTTAAAACAAATATAGCTGCTTAGAAGGAAAAAATACAGGGCAAAAAATATCACAGGGGACTGAAAAAGACCACAGATTTCTGCAGAATCAAGGAGCTGTGCACTAAAGTCTGTTAATTTGAGGTGATAGAAATGTCATTTTGTTGCAAAATGGTAGATGACCACTGAGCTCCTTGGTTTCACCTGCATCACTGAAATAAACTAATCTGATCGCATAATCATGTTTGGTTCTGGCTCGAGACGCCACAGAGGGAGTTGGTACCAGACTGACCAGACCTCCGCATAATAAATACAAAGAGATATCCTTCTGGACTTTCAATTCAATTCAAGTTCTTTTATATAGCACATTTAAAACAACTTCAGCTGACCAAGTGCTTCACATAAACGTCATACTTTCCAGGCAAAGTTTTTTGTAGTAAGTAAAATGTTGCCTTTTTGTGATGAATAATTTGTTGATTGCTATAATATCAGTAATATTATATTCATTCATCAATTAAACATTTATTGTATTTGCCTTGGGTCCGACCGGATGAGCTGGATGACGTGTCTGGGGTGAGGGAAGTCTGGGAGTCCCTGCTTAGACTGCTGCCCCTGCGACCCAGATAAGCAGAAGAAACCACCAACAAAAAAGGTAGATATATATATATATATATAAGAGTCTTGCCCAAGGATATGACTATATGAAGTGCTAAGAACTACGATCTTACCATCAACTTTTGGATGTGTGTCTTTACTAATAGAGCAACAGCCACAACATACCCCCGCACTGTGACTACATTTCTATTTTTCTTCTTGTATCTCTTGCTTTTAGGCCTTGTTTGGTAGAAAACAAAATCAAAACAGAAAAGATGTGAGTGTTAGCTAGTGTCCGACCACAGGGGACAGATGCTTTATGGTTTCTTCTGCTTGCACTCAGCCTCAGTCTCAGAGCCTTCTAATTAGCGTGTCTTTGGTGGTCTCTGTAAACGCGTGTGGATTTGTCACACTGCCACTATTACTGTACAAACAAGGTAAACACCAAGACAGCACAACTAACACAACTACATCTGGAGCAACATGGAGGGCTTGTTTGGTTTAAAAACAGATACCGTGGCAGATGGGGAGCAGACAGCGTAAAGAGGCGAGCTGTAAAGGTGTATAGTGGAAGAAAGCTTTCCCTATGCAATATGTTGACAGATAAACAAGGCTTTAGTTAAAACACAACATAATTTAAATCTACTACTCCTCCATAATAAAAATATCACAAAATCTGAAGGAAACGCACGCAAAAGGAGACCTACACATCTACAAAACACATACCTGATATTTCACACATAGTCTTTCTTTTTGCTGATGGTTGTGATATACATGATACTTCTAAGACCTGCTTTAAAAACCCGCTATGGAACTTTTCTGCCTGAGGATCTGCCACGCTTTATCTCTACGGACATTATATTGCTTTGCCTGTAATGTTTGACAGTATCATACCACACCAGCAGCAGACAGGCCAAGTTCTATGGAGAGGCGACCCTGCTCACAGTAAGAATGCACGTTTTTGAGCAATAAAAAACCCCCCTAACTGAATAAAGGGATGATGGATGCATGTAATACCGCAATGTCGGACATTTCAGGCACAGTAAAAACATCTCCATGGAGGCAAAAAGGTGGTAAACCCTCCACCAGAAAAGTGACATTGTGCACCTTTAGGACTCAAGCTATCCAAAGAAGTGCACATAAATACCGTAATATGCAGGTGAAAAATCGAACTGTCCTCTTCCTCTTGAATCGTATGTGCACGCTGTTTCGTCTGTGTTTTTAAGTGCTTTAGGTCCCAAACAGTTCGGCAAAAATCTTTGTAAAAATAAGGTAACGCAACCACAGTCTAAGTATTATCCATTTGAAATACCCTAATCTCTAGACGTTCTACTTTTGTAACTTTTCAATGCCAGACGATTAGACTGCAATGACAACAATAGAAAGATATTGCGAAACCTGTCTAACACATAGTAACTGATATGAGTGAAACTTTTTCCAATAGGCCTGTTGTCCATATCGCTTGCCCAGTGTCTAACATACAAAACTCTTAACAGGCAATGCGTCCTAATACTGGCGATATGGAATAGAACTGTAATAGAAAAGTGTTGTGTGTGCGTGTGACAGCTGATTGCACGAGCGTGTGGCGAGATATTGCTGGAGATGGATAATAAAGCAATCTGTCTCTGGATCTTGTAATTTAAAGCGCTGCTCGTTCCCTGGCCCTCCCTCCGCAGCCCATCTCCCATCTCATCTCCGCCAAATTAGATCGGAGGAATGGGTTTGCGCTCGCTCCCTCCCCCACCCCACCCACCCCTTGATGTGCACGCGTGTGGATCTGCGGCGGTGTGCACGGGTATGCTAGTGCTGGGATAGGCAAACTTTCTCTCCATTATCATACATTAACATTATCGCCCTCATGTTCTGCTTTATTTGTCTTCCATCCAAGCGCGCCCAATGTGTGAATGCGAAAAGCCGGCTGTCGAAAATGACTTATCGATTTCTCTCCTCCCCATATCTCCTTCCGGTCCCTCCTCAATTTGTTCACCTGTTACTCGGGGGTGCCTTTGGCGGGGAGAAGGATAAGTCATTCTATTGTAGAGCCGGGCGCAAGCTCCTGAACAGAATTAAGACAGGAATGAGGCTGTCTGAGCAGAAAGCCATTTTTCACAGTCAAGTCAATGCTACTTTCTGTCATGAAGGTTTGTGTTGTTTTAAATGAAGAAGCATGCGTTTGTTGTAAAAACTGACAATGGAAAATAGCATAAAGGTCTGTCCTCTGTGCTGCATGTTATTTATATTGGAATGCACTTTGTTTCATTCTGTTCTGCAGTATTGGTCTCTATGCAATGTCTACCTAGAAAACAGGTCACTTTGCACAACTGCAGAAAACTTTAACAACTTCAACTACATGTTTGTTATTTTGTGTAACATGGAGTGGACAGAGCCTGGATAGCTATTGACAAAAGCCTATTCTAAGCTCATTTTCCCATTTGCATGCTCCACTGCACAAAATGAATCTTTTTAGGTTAGTATTGTTAAGTATTGTTAAAAGACTGGATAAGCAGCATGACAACTGTAGTGGTATCAATGATCAATAGCAGTATGACCATGATACCAATCCCAACATATCACACTGAGATGATTTATCTTGTTTCATATTTCTAATTGATTCAAAGATAGTTTGAAAAACTTAATCTGCCAGAGGGTATCTTTTATAAAGTGCAATTTTCTCACACCATTGGCAGATTTTAATAAGCTTGAAATGAGAGGCGGTATGTTGAAACAAGTCAGAAACATTATGAAATGATGTCATCACCGAGGTTCATCAAGTAAATAAATCAAAACTAGTCAAAACTGCTCAAACTAAGATTCAAATATTGAGGTCAAGTGATTACCTCTAATCTGTAAATTTTTTCAGTGTTAGGAATGACAGGCACCGATTCTCAACATACCTTTCTATTCATGGGTTTCACCTTTCTGTTATTGGCAAAATTTCGAGGACTTTTTCCCCATTTAAAAGAAATAAAGTATTGTTTTACAATGATAATCAGTATGACAACAGTCCAAATGTTTCATCATTCTGAAATCTATGTATAGAGAAACAAATTCACATGGGAGGAATTGAATTTACACTTTACAATACACCAGTCTGGACTTGAAACCCACAACCCTGCTAAATGGAAATGGCTCTATGAAAACCCAAATAACTTACAGGAAAATGTTCCATGTACCTTGGTTGGTGTCAAAAATGTTGACGTTCTTGGTGAATTTGGAGTTCTGGTGTCCTCCACCCTGCCTCAGTCCACCCAGCAGACAGAGCCTCCCCATGGGGTCCCATATCACCCCTGCATAGGAGCGTTTACAGGGCTGTGCAGGCAGGGTGCTCCAGCTACGTGCCTCTGTGTCGTACACCTCCAAGGTCTTCACTGGCCTTTTGCACTGACGCCCACCTGAATAAGATAAAATCAAGTCTAATATATAGTCACATTTAAAATCTACTTCTAAATTAAATGCCTGAACTATCTCAGTATGACCTCTATGACTTTATCTCCAAATATCTAATACGTCCTGTCCTCTGTTATGCCTCTTCACTGCATACTCAATTACTCTGCACCATCTGTCTCATTCCCACATGTATTCTGTCTTATTGCAACTAACCTTTTTAACACTTCACTTTTCATAGCAGTACACCAAAGTTACTCTTGCTTTATTTCCTTGCAGGGTCCTTGATCAGGTACGATACGGTATCAATACGATATTTACTGACAGAAGTCTTCAGACAGATTTTATTTTGGTCGCCAAAGAACATTTTATTCTCAAAGTTGATGCAAGTACAATGGGCAAAATGTACTGGTTTGAGAATTCAGAATCAGTAAAGCTTAAAAACTGCAGCTCTTGGCTGGTCTTAGTGGAACCTTTTGGTCTGTATTGTTCAAAAATGGTCTGAGATTATTGTGCTACTGCTGGACCAGTTTAACTGGGAGCTACAACCTCAATTACAGCAGTAGTAGGATGTAAAAATACTTTATTTATGTATACATTTATTTGTACTTTACTTACATAGAGTAAAGTGGATACTTTTTACTTGTACTTTACTACATTAGAGAGCAGCTATCTGTACTTTCTACTCCCTAGTAGACTGAAAAGCAAAAGTATTTTTTATTATTGTCTGAGACCTGCTGAAAAAATATGTATGTAAATGTGTATATGTAAATATGTACCAATAAAAACAGCTAGGAAACAAACTCAGTTCAATTGATTCTGTTGAACAAAACTGAGCACACATCTTTATCAAAATCAATCTGAAGCTTTATTAAATCTCACAATCTGTGCGAAATACTTATACTTTTTAATTTTTTAAACAGGTTCTTTAATACTTTTACTTAAGGTGATACTTCTACTTTTACTTGAGTATTGTTTTGCTCTGGTATCTGTGCTATATTTTACTTAAGTAACTAAACTGAGTATCTCTTCCACCAGTGACAGTGAAAGTTATTAGTTCAGAGAAAGTATAGTGTCTGTAAGGTATATTTTGTAGAATAGGTTGCACCGTTACTTATGGTCTATGCGTACCTGCTACATAGAGTTTGTTTCCCAGCAGGTTCGTGTTAGCATCATAGCGTGGCGTGGGCATGGGAGGGAGCAGGGCCCACACATCCTTCCGAAGGTCGTACTGCTGCAGGATGCTACGAGGCAGCAGGTCTGCACCCATTCCCCCCACCGCCAGGGCTCGGTTTTCTGCACACAAAATCGTCAAGTCAAGATTTCGCTTTTTTCTTTCAAATATTAGCACATCTGATTTTAATACTGGCATTATTACTGGCAAGGTATTGAAGAAGATACATGATGCTTTCTTTGATAGTGACTACACAGGATTGGGAATGATATGAGACATTTTGTGCCCAGGGGTTTCAGAAAGGTTAGGACCATAGTGATAAACAACTTTAAACTATTTTTTATATGTTTTTGATGGGAATACGTCCTCAAAATGTTGCATATAAGAGGAAGCTTAAACCCATAAATATAGAGTTAAAGAGGAGAGATTTACAAGTGCAGGTAGATAAATAACTCAGAACAAAACATTAGTCAAAGGGAGAGATGAAATATACAGTATGATTTGCCACTTAAAGGTAGCTGGGTGGTGAGGACTTTTACATCAACAAGATAGTCCTTGGTTTGATTCTTCATGTGGAGTTTGCATGTTCTCCTTGTGTCTGCACAGGTTTCTTTGGGTGCTGTTATTTCCCTACCTCCCAAACATGACCACTGGGATTTTTGTCGTAACTTAACAACAAATAAATGGACATACATTGAGAACATTATCAGTACTTTGATTCAATTTGAGCAAAGCTGAATTACACCAGACACCACAGATTTTCACTTGAGTTCTATATTTAGTGCTGTATATTTTAAGTGCTGGAGAGGTGCAGGGCAGGAGCAGGATGTGAGGAAAGCTGGTGATGAGGCATGAGACTGTGACAGACATGAACAGGACACACAGTGCTCCTTCAGAATGCACAAGTCCATGTCTGGCACTTTGCTTTGACACCTCTCGCATAAGAATGGATGTGGGTGAGTGTCAAAACTCCAAAAAACACTCCAGAAAAAAGTCTGGATGCTAGCAAGCGCCACACACAAGATCCTATTATATAACGCTATTTCATTTTTGGCCCCGCTCGTGACCGCTATAGGAAAGAAATATCTCATTACCTGTTGTTCATTATTTTATATCCAAAACAATGATCCTACAAATGTCAATACAAATTGCATCATTTAGCTGGGTGCATGGCTGACTATCCATTTCAAAATATCATATTCGTTTAATTTGGCGTGATCGATCATTCTGTCAGACTATTTGTCTCAGTTTTGGCTGGTGGGGATGGGCATGAGGAGGGGTGAGCTCACGCAGGACCAAGTATTGAAGATGAGTCAGGGAGATTGAGAGAGCAGCACGATAAAACGTATCACACATCCAATAACTGTATTTACAACATCTATCTGAGTTGTAGCGCACTATGACAGATGTGCCACTTCACTGAGCACAAACTAAGACCCACATAATGCATGCAAGCTTTGATTGGTCCAGTTATTGTTCAATGGTATTACATAACCCCCATATGCTTTAGGTGAATGAATGTTTAAAGGAGACATATTGTGTAAAATCAACCTTTAAGAGCTTTTAGTGATGTTATAATTGTTTTCCTTTTTCATTTACTGACTCTAGGTTGTACTGACAGTGATTTATGCATGTTTGAGTAATCTTTATTCCCCTGCATTCAAAACACCATTGCTGATCTAGCCCTATTTTAACCACCACTGATA
Organism: Periophthalmus modestus; assembly: GCA_019594935.1. Lineage (NCBI taxonomy): Eukaryota > Metazoa > Chordata > Actinopteri > Gobiiformes > Gobiidae > Periophthalmus > Periophthalmus modestus. Next base: position 24,777,169 of record JAIEZT010000013.1, on the reverse strand, counting down.
CACGCCCACTGCTCTGTACTTACTTAGCAGCACTGTGTAGCCATTTTGGCACAAATGAAGAAAAAAAACAACAACAACTGCTGCTCGGTAGTGTAATCTGCAGCTATCCAAAGGAGGGGCCCACAACATGCAGCACTTTGTTGTGATGATGTACCATAAAGCGGCAGGTGAGAATCGCCTCCTAATGCCTCACTGGGCACCACATTGGGCATCATTGGCAACATTGCAATTAAAATATCCAAAATGTAACATTATGATGAGGCGTGATAGATTATAACTTTATAGCAGACAAAAGCACAATATGTCTTGTTTAAAAAAAGATTCAAAATGAACTTCCATTACTGGACACGCAGAAATTTCTGTTTGGAATGTGGTCTAAAAACCTCGCCAAAATAAGCTCCTTGATAGCCACCCTTTGTCGCTCTGTCTTGAGTGAGCTCTGGCTCTACAGACTTGAACTCTGTCTGCAAATGGATGCATTCAGTCCTGGACATGTGTACATCTACAGCTGTCTGTCCATGGGAGTGGATCTCTCCTTCACTGTGGTTCTCCTTGAATTCATTTTTTTCCCCATTATTTTTTTCTGAGTTTTCCTGTGTTTTTGTTTTGTTAGGTTTTTTTTTTTTGGTTTTTTTTCGAGAAGTAGGACTGGTATCCATTTGCTTCTGAATGATGGTTAATCTGATTTATTGACCAGTGACTATTTCACATTTTTGTATGTCCTGTGAGGCAAGTGCTGTTGTGATTTTTGGCTATACCTAAATAAATAGAATTGAAGATTATAAAATGATTCACTAAGGCATCAGAACAGAAAGGACAGCTAACCTATATGTGCATATACATTTAAAATATTAAAATACTAAGAATTTCTGTCTTAGATCATACTAGACGAACAGCGAAAGGAAAAAAAAAAAACTCTGGTGTTTTTGATGAGTCTTGGTAAGACAGATTGTAGTTAAACTGTTTTGCGGTTACAAAACAAACCACACAGGGCAGGGGAGGTTGAAGTAAAACTTGAAAAAGTACTTTAGTTTGTAAAGTGTACTTTAGTGAGTAAAGTGCAAATGCGTGTACCTTTGACTATGAGGGAGAGGCCCATGAGAGGCTCCCGTAAGGCGCTCCTTTTCCTCCACCGGCCTTCATCTGTGTGGTACATCTCCACCACCTTCATGGGTCTCTGGTCCTCCCCCACACCCCCCACCACCAGGATCTGCTTCCCAAGAACAGTCACAGCTGCTCCCGCTCGTGGTGTAGGCATCTGGGGGAGAGCGATCCACTTGTCACCCTGGTAAGAAAGACCAACACAAGTCAATTAAGTGGACAGGAAGAAAAATATATTTCAGTCTGCTTTCAAATGTTGTTGCTCAGATACAAGATACAAGTTCAAAAATGTGCACTCTGAGCTGAATCTTTGTTTTAATAGAAAGGTAATAACAAAACATGCAATATGTGTTTTTCCAGTCATTCAGTCCTAGAACAAACTGTTCACATTAGGGCTGGGATCACAGTGTATTTTTTCTTTGTATTTATTGAAGCTAACTTGATTTACTTTTGCTTTTTGCTACTGATGTTTGCGTGTCAGTCAGCGTAATTAATCATAAGACATCATAATTGCTCCAAAGTCCAAACCATCTCCAAACTACATATTTGATAGCCTGTTAGACCCAAGCTGATCATTGCGATCTTTAGGGCCAGGTACTATTAAAAGTTGTTGCAGTATTGTTTGTTTTGAACAATACTAAAACAGATTTGCAAATGAGTTGATCAGGAATTGATTCAAATTGTATTGATTTCACTAACCTAGATCAAATAAGTGTGAATTGTTTGTTATCTATACAATGTAAAATAACTGTAATACAGATTCATTTGTAACTGTTTGACATAACATTTCCCAACACAGAGACAGTAGATGTGATTGGTCTTTACCTCAGGGGAGTAGAGCTCTAGTGCACCACACGGCCGTCCTGCAGCATCACAGCCCCCCAGCATGTACATCTGCCCCCCCACCTCGGTCAGGGTGTGGTAGACTCGCCCACTGGACAGGCGAGCCAGACTCTGCCAGTGGAACTCCTGTGCTGAGGGCACCGCCATGGCCCTTAGCACCCAAGGGAGTCACAGAGGCGTTCCGCGAGCAGGCAGGGGAAAAGCTCCAGTCGGGGATTTTTTGATTAAGGCCCACAGAGAAATAGAGGTGGTGAGTGTGGACCCAGAGGGCAGCCCAGGAGGTGGGGAGCAGGACACGTCCAGGATTAGTTTACATCAGCCTAGTCTCTGGAGAGGCTACTGCTGCTCACAGGGCCCTGCAGGAGGTTAGAGGTAAAAAAAAAAAAAAACAAATTAATCTAATACACAGCAAAATGGCAACTTTGTGTAAACATGTCAAGATGAGTGTTTGTAATGTGCAGATACATCATAAATGAACACTTTTATATGGAATGCTGACCAAGATACTTTACCTGTACTTGGAAATTATATAATCTGGGGAAAAATGTATTTTAGTGGCTATGTATAGTAATGAGTTATTGAATAGTTCTGCATTTATAATATTTATGTATTTATGTATTCATTTGTATTTAGGGCTGAACGAAGATAAGACAAGATTTTTCCTTTTGTTTTTTTATTAAAATGATTCTGTTCAAATTCCAAGTTTATACCTGTCCAGACCAAAAGACCAAAGAGAATGTGACTAAACTACAAGGTTAGCAGTTTTTATGCAGAATAAAACATCATGTTATGTGTTTGCGGAAGAAATGATGGTACTTTTAGTCTGATTTGATTATGATTATTCTTGCAGGCCTAATTAAAAATAGATCAACCAGCCATGCCAAGTTTTTATGGGTAGAGTTTTGCCCCCGATGTTGTGGTTTTCCCCAACACCCTAAAACATTCAGAATACAAATCCACTAGCAAAGTACTCTTAACCACATACCAGAGAATAGACCCACCATCACCAGGCCACCCATTACTCTTGACAAGTTCCACTGGCTGGACTAGAGGTCACATGCAAAGAACAACCTTAATACAAAACCACACGTGCAACACATATAAAGTCTACATATGAAAGTCTCTATGTGATGCAGCTGTCTCTGTATTCCAAGCTTGAGTCATAATAGCACAAAATATAATGCAAATCAACCATCTCCAGCCTCATTCCAACTTGAAGTATAAGCTTTCACCTACCTCCAGCATTACCAGGCTAGTGATAACCTTCTCCTCTGCTTGTCTCTTATTGGCCGGAAGAGCAGTGACAAGGCAGCTGTAACGTTTGGTTTTCTTGTCTTGTTGTGCTTCTGCCTTTTCCTGTGCTGTCCCTGTGGAGATGACGCTTCCTGAATGTAACCCACTTCTCGTGCCCATGTTCCCTTTCTGAGGCGGAGGAGGAAGTCTGTCACTGGTGTGGGAGGCAGTTTCTAGAATAAACCCACCAGGCTCTTGCTGCACTAATCCAGTTCTGACACTATCACCTAAAATGCACCGACTATCTCCTTAACTTGTCAAACAGGGATTTTGATCATTTATTAGTGTGGGTCTTTGTGTGGAATTGAAGCAATGCAAAAACACGTGTAATTGGAAAGGAAGGAGGATAGTGTTGGGGAACAGAGAATGGAAAATATATATTATAGAACAGTGCCTAGTAAAAGAAGATACTAATCAATACTAAAACTAATACCAAACCTAGATCCTCATTTGAGCAAGTATCGATACTGCAAAAATCACATTAACAGGACAAAATTTGAGCTTTCCTGAGCAGTTTTAGTGTGCACTAATATAAAGAAAGTACTATTACTTTGTGCATGAAAATTACATCTAATTACATCCCTTTACTAAAAAGGAGCATGTTTTATCTTCATTGCGGTATTGTAATAGGTATGAGTATTATAGTATTATAGTCTTTTTTTTTTACTATCAATTGACTTTGAAATTTTAGTATTTGTGACAACACTAACATGAAGTGGATGTCTGTAACAAGAACCTCTGGAGACTAGACTAGATCTTGACTCTCTCTTTAACCTACAATAACACTACAGCAGAATTTACACTACTGGATTTCCTTAGAAGACTCAAACTAGATGGCAAAATGTAAACTTTTGTTCAAGTTTTTTCCCTCTCAGGCAAACTACACAATGAATCTCTGCTAAAAACGCCCCTGTAGACTGCACAATATTAGCCTCCCAATGGAAAATATTCAAAGCTCAATGTGCCGTTTGCAAAACTAAAAAAAAAAATACTTTGTTCTTTTAGCCAACTACAACATGCACACAAATGAATAAAACTCACGTCTCAAAATCCCACAGTAACACTTTAAGCCTTTCTCGTGGCAGTTTCCCATGGGTGCAGAACATGCCCCCCTCTCCTCCTGCACACGCTCCCCCATTAGTGCTAGGCTTTATCTACCTGTCACACCTTTGATTGTCCCCCACACAGAGGAATAAAGGGCCAAGAGATAAAGAGAGAAACGTCCTTCAGAAGAAAACTCCAGAAGCTGTCGTCATGGCAACAGCTGGGCTTTCCCATGAGGTGCCGCGTGTTTCGTTTGCACATGGTTGCTTATTACTCACTTTGCTGTTAATAATGGCTTGTTTAAAGGGGCACTATGTGACTTTTTGGGAGAATGGTTCAGTAACTGCTTGTCTCCATGGGGATTATTGCTTTGTCTGGAATGTTCCATAGTATAGCACTGGACTATTTTGCATATAATCAATAAAAAAATATTATTGCCCAAAAATACCTTCAAAAAAACATGCATTCATACTCTACAGTTCTGACCTGTAACTTGGGCTGTAACATGAGACTTGGAGACAAGAAGGTGGCAGACCCTCAACAAGAAAATGTACATGGTGCATAGTGTTTAAAAAAAAAGTACAATGTTTGTCATAGTATAGGCTGACCTCAACAGGTAGTGATTACCACTGAGAGGCCGTACCATCAAGCAAACAGCATTAATTGCAATCTGTAACTATTTGGTTTGCGACATCATTTTTTGTAATTAACCGCTTGAACAGCTTGAGATCAGCATTAGGCCCACCAGCATCATCTGTAGTCATTTACAATCAGCAGGTCTCCAACTTGAAACTTTTAATTAAGTTGTGCAGCAGAGTTCAGGGACTCAGAATCAACATAAACCAGTTGAAATGCAATTGCCATTCATCAAGTGACATCTGCACTGCGTTCATTCAATTCACTTCAGATTTGTGGTTATAGATCTGAAGCCAAAGTACAGACCAAGCAATTCTCTGTTTATACACGTTTCTACTGGGGGCTAAAATAACTAGTTTTATGGCAAATAGATAATGAATTCATTAATTTTGCAATCAAATACTCATTATCTGGACCAGGGCTATACACAAACTCCAAAACAGTGAGTGGATTCAAGACAGAGAAGAAATTACATCAAAATGACACAGGAAATGTGTAAACATTAAGACAAGCATCAACAGTGGCCAGTAAAGTAAGTCGTAAGTATTTTAGTACATTCCCGTATCGGCCTAACCCTTAACTAATGTCCAAATCCCTTTGAAGAATTTTTTCCCTCTTTGATCTGATATCAATATGGTTTCATAGTAATTGACATATTTTGTTACTGCTAAGGATTCATGCAGACAGATGAGAGATAGCATATTGAAGAGGAAATCTATGGATGTGGAGATGAAGAAAAGAAGACATGAAATGACTGGAGACAGAAGGAGAAAGTCAATAGGGTTAAGCTTGGGTACCAGACATGTAAATATAGTTTTTCCCTCAAGAGTATGTTGGAAAAGCAGCATTTTGTATCAAAAATCAGACTGCTGTCCGCTGTCTGCATCTAATTAAACACTTTTTATTGATCGCAAACTCAGATACACTAGTGGGATACATTGTTAAGTTATGTTTTGGGATGACAGCAGATTGGCTGTACTGCCGTCCAGTCTGTTTAGCCTTAGCCGTCTGAAAAAGATGTTCCAAATCCCCAAAAGTGCATGAGAATTTAAGCGTAGTGCTTAAGGGTTTGTGAGATCCTGGCACAACTTAGATAACTGCTTGGCAAACATTATAACCATGATTTGTTGGCTCGTAATTTAAATCACAATTATTCCAAACAATTAATCCCACTGTCAAAATTAGGGAAGCTATAGACCTATTTTATTAGTGATGTTTTGTGGCACCTTTGTTTAAAAAAAAAAAAATCTACATTAGAAAAGTGTCTTGGCTAAATGTTTTGATGACCAGAACAAGTGCACAAAACAATCAAAATTATTAATTTAAATTTGATTAATTACATAAGCCTCCAAATAACAGTCTTAATATTAACTTCCTCCTATCATAGTTTGAAAATTAGGTACCCCAGCTTTAAAAGGAGGCAGATGATTTGGGGACTTGGACACAGGATGACCCAGGCCGACCCACTCTTGTTGTGAGTGCTGTCTTCAGCAGGTAGCAGCCGTGAATGTCAGCTTCTGAAAAATCACACCATCAGTTACTTCAACATACAGAAATCTAGGCCGTTACTACAGCAACCGAGGCAGTGAGTATCTTGATGCTAGTGCAAACACATTTAATGCTATACCAATACTGCAATCTGTGAATGATTCATGCCCATATGAGAAGCAAAGTCTTCATCTGTCACTACATAAATGTTTTTTTGTTTTGTTTTGTTTTATTCTGATTGACAGATTTTCTGATTGGGTGGTCTCTCTGTTTAAGAAGGGGGACCAGAGGCTGTGTTCCACCTACAAGAGAATCACACTCCTCAGCCTCTCCAGTAAGGGCTATTCCAAAAGGAGCAGTGTGGTTTTTGGCCTGGTCACAGAACACTGGAACAGCTCTATACTCTCCACAGGATCGCATCTCTGCTGTTTGCAAATTATGTTGCCCTGATGGCTTCATTGAACCAGGACCTCCAGCAGGCACTGGGGCAGTTTGCAGCGTGTGTGCAGCAGCTGGGATGAGAATCAGCTCCGAGGCCACCAAAAGGTGACTTATTCTCTCCAGGTGGGTGAAAAGTCCCTGCCTCAAGTGGAGGAGTTCAAGTATCTTGGGTCTTGTTCACGGGTGGGGGAAGGATGGAGTGTAAGATTGACAGGTGGAGCGGTGCAGCGTCAGCAGTTGTGACCAAAAGGACAAGATTGCAGGACACATGGGAGGAGCTTGGAATAGAGCTGCTGCTCCTCCATGTAGAGAGGAGCCAGTTGAGGTGGCTTGGGCATATGTGCCGGATGACCTCTGGGGAGGTGTTCCTGGCATGTCCCCAGCCCTGGGAGAGACCCAGGACACACTGGAGGAAATATGTCTCTTGGCTGGCCTGGGTCCCACTGGGACCCCAAGGCGTTCTCAGGTCAGACACTTCCCCACCCCAGACACTTCCCCATGGAAGTCTGGGGCTCCCTGCTTACACTGCTGCCACTGTGAGCTGGCCCCGAATAAAATGGAAATGGATGGGTGCATGGATGGATGGATTTCCTGTAAAAGACCAAATGAAAGTAATGCATCAGGTTTCACATATTTTGGTCATGTGTATTAGGTTTGAATTGAGTTGAATTCAGAAAAAAAAAATCTAAAGAATGCACAGTGCAAACAAAAAGTTATAACAGATTTCTCTAGAAATTAGACACTATATAATATTCTGTGTACCACCAGAGGCAGTCTGCATATCACCACTGGCACATGCACCACCGTTTGCGAAACATTGCTCTAGCTATTAAACAAATTGCAAAATAACTTATTTGGTCGATATGTATTGACCATATTTTCTTGTAAATACAAAAACAGAAAACTGTTTTTTATCAGCATTCCCAGGGGTCTGGCCTAACAATACCCAAAGTAACCCATTGCTTGTCCAATTCCTTCAGTGTGATACAGTCTATTCTCTTTTGGACAGCACAGTCTTATCTGGCTAAGTTCAGTACAGGCAGCCTCTTTGTGGCAGCTCTTTTCTATTGATAATGTGCACCAATTTACCACTGGCAGCAAGTGAACAAAGAGCGAAAAAATTGTTTGGCAGAAAACTTATTTTTATTTGGCATAGCTTTAAAGACCTTTGGTGTACTATTACAGTCATCATATGCAGAGTTCTTTGGTAAATAAGCTGGGAAAAATCTAATGAGTTAATTGCTTTAATTAATAATTTATCTAGTGTGCCACTGGAAATTATATAGGCCCAGTTTCAGCCTGCTGAGACTGAAAATTTAGGTGTGCAAATATGTGTGTATGTGTAATTGTGTTGAGATCTTGTATAGTATATACATGTGGGCAATATATCAACAATGGATCATATCACATTTGTTGTTTTGGAGATATGCAGAATTGGAATATAAAGTCAACTCCATAATAAAAACGGATTAAAAATAAAAATAAAACAAGCTTTGCAGTGTAGTCTTTCAAATAGGAAAATGAGGTGCTATTTAGAGGCTGATTTGACTGTCAATTTTCTGAGATATTTGAACTAATGGTTTCAAAATTTAACCTACAAACATATCTTGGCTGATTCAAGCCATAATATCACCTGAATATTATCATCAAGATAGTCCCAAAAAAGGGTCTTTGGTTACGCATTGGATATGGTTGTCATTCATTATAAACACAGTTGCCTTGGGGCAGACTGAGTGCAGCTGCCAGTCTGTGCCATCGATTACTTATAATCCAGAGAAACCAGATAAGCAATGTTTTTGGGCCAATTTGTAAGGCTGATATGGATTTTCCCCAAATTCTGTCATTTAAATATATTGCAAACTCACCTACAGCCCGTATTTTTATCTCAAACTTGTAAGAGAGCTGTGCAGTCACTTTTTGTGCATTTGCAATGAAGTGTTCAAATTAAGTTTTGCGCATATTATTTAGGCCATAGATCAACCAAAATAAACTATTGGCCATAGCTGCCGATACGCAAAAAATCTCTAATCCTGTCTTGGCTAAGGACACAAGAACAATAAGCAGGAATCAAACCATGAACCTTCATTTATTTCACTTTTTTCTGCCTACTACAGGTGCATATTGATGGCCTACCTGATGCAACCACCTCCATTCATTGATACTCCTTGTTGCTAACATAATCTGCTGCTGTGTACAACATGCCCACCTCCTCCTTTCTCTCAATAGTGTTGGGCTTAACCTCCAGGTCTCTGCATGGCCCTGTGCTCCTGCCATGTGTCCACTCAGATTGGGTCTGTTTTCTGGCAGCTTCCCTTTTGCCTGAAGTCTGCATGAAGCCTTGAGCTCCAGCTGACCGGGTCCAGACAGGATTATGTGGATGTGCTAGCAAAATAGAGCACTGCGCACAAAGCTAAAATGTGATGGTTTTGCAACGACAAATTCACTCAACCACTTCTCCCTTTGGAGTGTCTAAGCTGCCCCCCGGATCAATACATTCGGGCCTTGCTCAGCCTCCAGGGAGCTCACAGCCAATGGCGCGTCCTCCTGCTAATCTTATCTTCGCGGTGCCGACCTGAACAGACCGTGTGCCACTGCTAATAAATCACCCACAAAGACAAAAAGACCATAGCAAACAGAAGAAGTGCAGACAAATAACATGTCCTTAAATGTGAACTATCCAGTTTAGCCAGTTTAGAAAGAACATTGTGCATCTTGCTTACTTGCAAAATGTTTTTTTTAAAGATATATTTCTTTTAAGATATATTTTCTTATGTGTAGTTCAGCTTTGATGTGGAATTATGTGTGGGGCGACACCTGGAGTGACTAATCCGATTTTCTGTCCTGCACTACATAGAGGCAATGTAAATACCACCAGGACTTATAGAAGTTTGCTCACAATAATTGGCAGGGTCGGGTAGTTGTTGTAGCACATGACAGTATGGGCAACACAATATACCATCATTCATGCACACAGCATGAATTGTGCGTTCAAACATGCCGCCAGCACAGCTTGTAGAGGGACAAAGCACACAGATACACTCAGAAACAGTAAATATAATAAAATTTGTTCACAGATACTCCAAATGTTGACTAGTGTGTGACTCTGTAATCAGTGATAGTGTTTACATTCATACAGGAGTCCTCCAAGTTTGTATATTATCCCCTTTTCTATTCAGCTTTGCCATTGCTAGAATGTGACAAATGCAGCTTATTTAGTGGAATCTTGTGCCTTTTTTATCTTGACTTTGAAGACAATTTAGCTTTCATAAAAATGAACAGGCTGGCTTCAGGAGAGCAAAGCCAGTGCTACTTTTGGACAATTGAAGAAAAAACAAAACAAAGAGACTAAACTAAAACTGTTCAAGTCGTTCCCACTCTCTGTTCTATATAGTTCAGAAACCTGGCAACTGAAAAAGAAGACAGAAAACAGAAAGAAGACAGAAAAAGAAGACAAAAAGCATTTTCACACAACTGCATTAGAAGACTTACAAGAGTAATATGATCAAGAATAAGGACATTTGTATATGAACATGAGCAGAAGAAGTTAATCAAATATAATATAATAGAAAGCTGGACAGTAATGTAGGTTGAATAAGAAAGTAAGCGTCCAGGTTAATCTGCTTGTGAGTGACTACAGCCTATATCCATGCAACCTACTGCAACTACTTTGTCAGTTTTTTCATTTACTAAAAAGTACTTTGGGTTTTGGCACTTTCTGGATACAGAAATCTCACTGTGTATATTGAAATAGTATTCCACAGATTACAGTGACAAAATGCTCACGGCCAGCTGTTCCTGTGTCTATGTGGTGCCTGCAAACTGAATTAGCTGCTAATTGCGCCATGGCGGCTTCCAGCGACTTTAATGATAGAGCTACGGGCTAATCAGTTGTGGCTGGTTGTTGGCTGCGGCTGTTGCGGAGCAGTTGGCATTTCAGATCGGAGCTTCACGCGTCCTCCCTGGATGTTTTGCTGGCTCTTATTTAAATGTTCATTTGTGTATGTGTGTGTGCAACTGACAGATGCTGTGGAAGTGAATACATCGTCACCGTGGCAACTGAAGTGTGTCGTCAGTGTGTGGCATGTACAACAGAAAGCATATGGAGTTTCCTCACTCTTGATTTTTTATTTTTTATTTATTTTTTTATTTTCTTACTTAGTGCAGTTTAAAAGTCTCCAAAACCCAAACAGAAAAAAAAAAAATAATTAAAATGTATATATTTCCATAAATAAGCATCTGTAATTAGACTGTCCCATGTAAGGACGATTGTTTGATACACTTTATGCTCTGGTTCTAGAGCTTCTGCATTCAACAGAAAGTAAAGACTGGCTGGTCAGGGAACTGAATTAATGGCTTAAAATCTAGCCAAATGAATAATGCCAAACTAAAAAAAAAACTGCCAAAATATTACATTGAAAAAAAACAACGAAATTTGATAAGTTGGACCCATTATAAGTCTATTGAATCTGAACTGCAGTCAGTTTTAAAGTAGATGTTTTCTTCAACACAATAACAAAATAGCATGCAAACAAGATGCACATTTTTTTCTCAGAAAGTAGTTTAAACGAAAACAGTCAGTATTATTCAGTGCTTGCTATATTTTTTCTATGCTCCGGGCCAATTCTCGGTAAACAGAGGCTTGACGTCACACCTGTGCGAAGTCCCTCAAGGAAGCCGCTCTCAAATGCTGATTTATGTGCATAAAGGGTTTAAAGCGTCTGTGGAGAATCCGTGTGCATTTGATGGATTCGGCTTAGGACGGCCCAAACCAACGAGGACAGATCATGACCATGTTATATTTGCTTATTTACACCATAGTAATTGCACATACACTTTATATCATACACGCACAAATGAGGTTCCATGAGAGTTGGAAACAGGTCGGTGCTCAAGTGGAACTAATGACTGAGGAGGTAAAGAGACAGGATGGAAATAGTCACAGACCTTTAGGATTATGCAAACATCATTGGAGCTGTAAAATGCCTTCTTCGTGTACAGATAGACTTGATATGCCTGCAACAAAGAACACATGCGTTACGTAAGGCTAGCATATACATATTTCATTTGTGTTGTACTATATATACACTTGGGCTGCACGATACTGTTTTAAGGTATTTTTAAACACTTCTACTGAATAAATGCAAGATGGAACATTACAAGAATTCAGAGCATTAACATGATTAATGTAGATGATCGAACTTCCACCAGGAAAGTTACATAGTGCACCTTTAAAAACGCCTAAACCTTGGTGTAAATGTTTATATTAATTTGTCGCGATACTGATTATTGCTTCAGCCAATATTACGATAGTGATACTTGTGATAAATTGTGCAGCCTTAATATACACAAAAAATACACTTGAGTCCTGTTTTCTCTTTTATAACCTGCTGTGTAGGCATCACATTAGACCAGTGTGGAAGTAAGTGCAAGAGGAGAGTAAAAGTGAGGCTTGTGATATTAAAGTAGGGTATATTAAGAGGGGCACTGTCTAATGAGCAGCTGATAGCGTATGGCTTGCACAGCTAAAGCCCTAGAAGAAGAACTGGCTCTATTACTGAGGGGACTTGGGGACATTATAATCCCTGTGGCCTTATAAGTAATTACTATGTGATAGAGAGAGAATGGGCAACCTATCTACTGTCAGCAAAATTGTAATGAACTCCCTCATGGTTCTGCCGTAGGAGTGTTAATATGTAGTGTAGATAGACAGTATTTGGCAAAAACGGACTGGTTGCTATTAAATATCCCTGACCCACTTTATATCAAAGGAATCTGCAGGTTGCCATTAAATATATGTAAGCATTTGAATGTAATATCGGTTAATTCTTTTAATTTGATGTTTAACTTTGAAGTGTTGTTTACAGAACCACAAAGGACCAAAGCTGAAATTGTACGGCTCTATAAAGCAGTTATTTTTTACATATATATATATATATATGTGTATATATAAATCTCCTCCTCACCCTCCGCGGGTGGTCTTTTTATCCCCTCTTTTTCCACACCTGGGAGCTTGAGGGTTCTGCACAGTATCTTTGCTGTTCCTAGTACTGCACTTTTCTGGACTGAGATGTCTGATGTTTTTCCTGGGATCTGCTGTAGCCACTCCTCCAGTTTGGGGGTTACTGCCCCGAGTGCTCCGATGACCACCGACACCACTGAGGCCTTCACCTTCCAGGCCTTCTCCAGCTCTTCTTTGAGCCCCTGGTATTTCTCTAGTTTCTCATGCTCCTTTTTCCTGATGTTCCCATCACTTGGTACTGCGATGTCCACCACAACGGCTTTACTCTGTTGTTTATCCACCACCACTATGCCCGGTTCGTTCGCCATCAACATTCTGTCAGTCTGTATCTGGAAGTCCCACAGGATCTTGGCTCGATCATTCTCCACTACCTTTGGAGGTGTTTCCCACCTTGACCTGGGGTTTTTCAGTCCGTACTCTGCACAGATGTTTCTGTACACTATGCCCACCACTTGGTTATGCCGCTCCATGTATGCTTTCCCTGCCAGCATCTTACATCCTGCAGTTGTGTGCTGGATTGTCTCAGGGGCCTCTTTGCACAGTCTACAACTTGGGTCTTGTCTGGTGTGGTTGATCTGGGCCTCTATCGCTCTTGTGCTCAAGGCCTGCTCCTGTGCAGCCAGGATGAGTGCCTCTGTGCTGTTCTTCAGTCCAGCTTTCTCAAGCCATATGCTATGGCAAGGGGGAGCCAGGACGCCAGGTCAGAGGGGAGTTAACATTAACTCCCCATCCGGAGATTGGGTACGAAGCCCCAATAAGCATTATGCTGAGCGAGGCAGCAACTGACCTGAAAGATAAGATCATGGCCCGAATGAACACAAGGCAACCCCGACACCACCTGCAGAGACTAAGTGATATACCATCTGAAAGTCTCCTAGAAGATGTGAATGCAGCATTGAGAGCGATCCCTACCTCAACCATCACAGAAACCAATGAGCTGATATACACTTCAGCAGCAGTGGTCCTAGAGATGCTTGGATATAAGAGCAACCATGGGAGCCATGAGAAACAATACCCACCATGGAAATGACGGTTAGAGGCTAAAATAAAGCCAGTGCGGAGAGAAGTGAGCCAACTGTCAGAGGCCCAGAGAGGTGCAATGAAAAAACAAGTACCCAGGAGGTACAGCCAGATGCCCATACCTGAAGCACTGGAAACTGCCAAACAAAGGCTCCAAGCCTTGGCCAGCCGCCTAAAGAGGTACACACGAGAAAATGAATCCAGACGAGTAAACCGTCTGTTCGCAACACAACCGGCGAAAGTGTACGCTCAGTGGTAGGGTAATAACACCAGATCAAACCCACCAAGGCTGGAAACCGAACAGTACTGGAAATGTATATGGGAGTGGGAGGCATCACATAACAGCGATGCACAGTGGCTGGTGGCTCTCAGAGAGGACAACAGCAACCTCCGTGAACAGAATCCAGTCACCATCACAGTGGCAGACATCCAGGAAAGAGTCTCAGGTATGAAGAACTGGACCGCACCAGGCCCTGACATGATTCACGCTTACTGGCTAAAGTCACTCACTGCTCTCCATGAGCGCCTGGCAGCACAAATGAATCAGCTGCTAATGGATGGGACTCACCCTGAATGGCTAACCGAAGGGCGTACGATCCTGATCCAGAAGGATCCCTCAAAGGGTACAGTCCCATCCAACTATCGCCCAATAACCTGTCTCTCCACAACATAGAAGCTCATGTCAGGCATCATCGCAGCTAAGATAAATGGGCACATGGATCAATACATGAGCACAGCACAGAAGGGCATCGACAAAGATACCAGGGGAGCCAAACACCAGCTCCTGGTAGATCAAACAGTCTCCCGAGACTGCAGAACCCGTAAGACCAACCTGTGCACTGCCTGGATTGATTACAAGAAAGCCTACGACTCAATGCCACACACATGGATCACTGAATGCCTGGAGCTGTACAACATCAACAGGACTCTAAGAGCCTTCATTGCAAATTCAGTGAGGTTGTGGAAAACCACCCTTGAGGCCAATGGCAAGCCACTTGCACAAGTGACCATCAAATGTGGCATATACCAAGGAGATGCACTGTCCCCACTGCTGTTCTGCATAGGTCTGAACCCCCTCAGCCAAATCATCAACAACACTGGCTATGGATACCGACTCAAGAATGGGGCCACCGTCAGTCACCTCCTCTACATGGATGACATCAAGCTGTACGCTAAGAATGAGCGAGGCATCGACTCACTGATCCACACCACCAGGATCTACAGCACAGACATTGGAATGTCATCTGGGCTTGAGAAGTGTAGCCGGATGGTGACAAAGAGAGGGAATGTAGTCCACACAGAAGGGGTCTCACTCCCAGAAGGAACAATAGCAGACATTGAGGACAGTTACAAGTACCTTGGTATCCCACAAGCAAATGGCAACCTTGAAGAGGAAACAAGGAAAGCAGCTACGGCCAAATACCTCAGACGAGTAAGGCAAGTCCTAAGGAGTCAGCTCAATGGCAAGAATAAGACCCAGGCAATAAACAACTACGCCCTGCCAGTAATCAAATACCCAGCAGGAATCATAAGCTGGTCAAAGGAGGAGATACAGACCACAGATGTTAAGACCAGAAAGCTCCTGACCATGCATGGTGGGTTCCATCCCAAATCCAGCACCCTGAGACTGTATGCGAGCCGTAAGGAAGGAGGCCGAGGACTAGTGAGTGTGAGAGCCACAGTCCAGGATGATATGTGTATATATATATATATATATATATATATATATATATATATATATATATATATATATAATATATATAATATATATATAAAAATATATATATATACATATATAAAACATACTGTGATAAGAGTGGACATTGCTCAAGACAAGATGGTTTCAAATTCAAGAACAGGTTTATTTATCAATTTACATCTTTATTTAAAACAAATCAAAATAACCCATTAATCTCTACAGATTGTTTTCTTTTGTGGTTCTTAAGGGAGTCAGTATAAAGGCCTACCCAGCATTAGAACTTGGTGAGGCCAAAGACAGGCTATAGAACTGATATGACGGCAGTGACTTTAAAGTAAGCAAGTTTCAGTAACTTTTATTTTTGCAATATCCCTCAAGGTTTTATCATTCTGGAGTGGTGTGAAGAGTGAGGGCCCCTTGGGGACCAGAGAGGAGGAAGAAATGTCACTCTCCTCTCTGAACATGTCTGCAGAGGCTGACTGTAGACAGCCCAGACAGACAGGCGCACTGAATATTGAATAAATGACCTTTCAAATAAGGACTGGACCGTCTTTACAGTCAAAGCATTGTCATAAAAAATGGTACAATAGATCCATCATCATCAATCATTTGATGGCCTTGCTATAGCCTACTGAAGCTGCATTACTGTGGTAAACAAATACAGTGGCAGGGTATATTGTACAATAACTTTATTTTTGTTGAATTAGTATTGCTAAGTCAAACTATACTACTTTCTCATTATTAGATCTTTATAGGCTATTTAGCCTAGGTCTACCCTAAAAACGTGGAATAACATGCCGTATCCTGCCTGACCAGTTAGATATCAGGATTGTTTCTCAAAGTCAACAGCCTACAGACCGTAGCCGTATGAGCCAATAGGCTTCTGTACAATGCAAAGGCTGGATCATCAACTAGTGAGCGAGCGTGCTCTGCTCTCATGGGCATTTGTCTTGTATCTTTTTTCAGTGTTAAGGCAAATCGCCAAACATTAAGCGCAGAATGAACGTGCAAGTCGTAAATAAACGATTAACTTTTGCAGAAGCTCTGTTCGTGTAATCCAGTAAAGAACAGACACGCTTCTGCCGCTGAAACATCTTTCATCTGATCAACGTAAACCTGAACTAGTGCCTCACCGTTTGGATGCACAAAGTGAGCTTTAGTCAGAGGCTACTTACTTGAATTGTTGGTGTTTGGGGCTCCTCTCTCCGTGCCGTGTCCTTCGCCTGTCCTCCTTTTAGATGCGAGCGGACGGAGTCGAGGATGAGGAGATGGGTGGATAGATGCGAGGAAGCAAGACAAGTGCGCACCGCTCAGAGCTCTCTCCTCCCGCCAGCGCTGCACGGCACAGCTGCCCTACCGAGCCCCATATAACGCCATTATGTGGGTCACAGATGAAGTATTCATCTCCAACTTTACCCGCTTTTCCTCCAAACCATCGCTCATGCCCCGTGGTACAAGCAGCCGAGAGAGGGAGAGAGCTGCAGCCTTACCGTGTGGAATAACCTACATGCGGGCGCTCATTTAGAAATGAGCAATATTCAGGCTTCTTTGGATCTAACTGCTGTTCCCAGTATGAGTAATTTCCTCATACAAGTTACTTTTTGGGTCACTTTTTTACCTGCCACCTCAACTTTTGGCCATAACCTTTCTTCATGTCTTCACGAACAATTCTTTAGTTTTAATTTCTCAAATAGGCCAAATTGGATTGATTCATCTTACTACTTCAAGTTCTTACAAACAGCTCACTTGTAGAAAGCGCTTAGCACATATAATAACCTGTTGTTGTATCTTTTTGTTCAAGCATGCATGTCTTCTGTCCAGAATTGGTACATATTGGCTGAAACTAAATAGGCTAGTAGTAGCCAAACTCATGTGACACAAGTCCCTGACCACTCACTTCTTCTGAACATTTGATGATTTCTTTTCACTGCAGATATGCAACACCAGTGACTGTGTCTTTATCTCAGCACTTATTTTTAGACTGACAGACACTTCTGCTGGGGTGGTAGTTATTAGCCATCAAACAACAATCCACCACGCACCCACGTCCCATCAGAGTATAGCCTATTCTTTGGACAGAAGCACACTGCGGAGCAAGACCCCAGTCAGCAGTGTGTGCCCTGTGGGAGTAGGCTGATTACAGTACCATGATTCTCTCTTATTCACTGGACACACGGCTGTCCCACTGCACTTCTCACATCTGTTCTTCAGCTCATTGAATATGCCTTTTCAACTATATGGATATTGTGAGAGAAAGCCTCCATGTGCTCCTCTGTCAGTGCTCTTTCGGAGTAGGGAGAGTCTGGGGCTGACAGCTGGTCGTTCATATAATTGGATTGCAGACTTGTCATTCTCTATCACTGATGTTTCCATTGGAGCAGAACTGGTTTGGGAATGGAATCTAGTGCTCCATCTATAATTCAACTGAAACTCAAGCTGTGTATGCCAGCACTTTTTACTTGGCAAAACTCACTATTTGTACAAGGCGAAAGGACCTGCGGCAGCCTGGGCCCTGACAACAGCTACACTAAATGAGACACAGTATTTCTGGTTCAACAAGACAAACTAAAAGCTTTACACGGAAAAACATTACACTGAACAACACGACGATGATGTAACCTACAAGATTGTGTCTGACTAAATTCTTCTCGTGAAGTGGCAATTTTTAACAATGTTTGTCATTTCCAATAGCTTTTTCTTTCATGTGATTTTTGCAAGAGATTTTACACCAATTTAACATCTCATAAACATTAAAGATGTTTTGGTTAATGTGCCATTGTACCTGACTCATAATAAAGGCTCAAGTTTAGAGTTATGTTCTACTGAAATTGTGCCTGTATTTTAAAGGTGCATGGCCTAATATTTTTGGATGGATAGTTTGTCACATGTTTGTCTCCATAGAGAATGACCCAGTGTATGGCATTAAATTAATGACCATGGATACAAGCAGGTCGCAACACCTGGTCAAGTTACAGGCTACATTTGTGGAGAGATGTCTATGCTCACAGTAGAATGCATGTATTTAATTTATTTTTGTATTATTATTATTATTATTATTATTATTATTATTATTATTATTATTATTATTATTATTATTATATTATTATTATTATTATTATTATTATTATTATAGTATTGCAGTTTGCCCATGTCTGGTCTAATACCATAAAGTTGAACATTTCAGTCACAACCTTGAAAAGTTATTGATGTTTGAACTTCCTTTGATGACATTTTGAGGACATCTGATTGCTTAAAAGATCTAATATTTTATTTTGAATTTTTAACGTTTATGGTAAATCTGCCAATTTTTCATCTCTCTGAAACCCATGTAAAAATGAATCTTTAAAAGCTTGAATGGACTGGCTCCCCAACCACTCTATAAATGTGTAAATAGATTGTCCACAAGGCCCACAGTGGAGTGTAAAGCCACAGCACAGGGGGACTATAGAGCCACAGCACAGGGGGACTATAGAGCACAGCACAGGGGGACTATAGAGCCACAGCACAGGGGGACTATAGAGCCACAGCACAGGGGGACTATAGAGCCACAGCACAGGGGGACTATAGAGCCACAGCACAGGGGTCTATAGAGCCATATCACAGGGGTCTATAGAGCCATATCACAGGGGGACTATAGAGCCACAGCACAGGGGGACTATAGAGCCACAGCACAGGGGGACTATAGAGCCACAGCACAGGGGACTATAGAGCCACAGCACAGGGGACTATAGAGCCACAGCACAGGGACTATAGAGCCACAGCACAGGGGGACTATAGAGCCACAGCACAGAGGGACTATAGAGCCACAGCCACAGCACAGGAGGAGTGTAGAGCCACAGCACAGAGGGACTATAGAGCCACAGCACAGAGGGACTATAGAGCCACAGCACAGAGGGAGTGTAGAGCCACAGCACAGGGGGACTATAGAGCCACAGCCACAGCACAGGAGGAGTGTAGAGCCACAGCACAGGGAGACTGTAGAGCCACAGCCATAATACAGGGGGACTATAGAGCCATATCACAGGGGGACTATAGAGCCACATCACAGGGGGACTATAGAGCCATATCACAGGGGGACTATAGAGCCACATCACAGGGGGACTATAGAGCCATATCACAGGGGGACTATAGAGCCACATCACAGGGGGACTATAGAGCCACATCACAGGGGGACTATAGAGCCATATCACAGGGGGACTATAGAGCCACATCACAGGGGGACTATAGAGCCACAGCCACAGCACAGGGAGAGTGTAGAGCCACATCACAGGGGGACTATAGAGCCACAGCCACAGCACAGGGGGACTATAGAGCCACATCACAGGGGGGGACTATAGAGCCACAGCCACAGCACAGGAGGAGTGTAGAGCCACAGCACAGGGAGACTGTAGAGCCACAGCCATAACACAGGGGGACTATAGAGCCATATCACAAGGGGACTATAGAGCCACATCACAGGGGGACTATAGAGCCACAGCCACAGCACAGGGAGAGTGTAGAGCCAAAGCACAAGGGTACTATGAAGCCACAGCACAGGGGGACTATAGAGCCAAAGTATAGGGGGATTATAGAGTTGTCCGAGAAAGCGTGAAATGTGTGTGTATGAGTTTGTAAGTGTATAATATTTTAATATTTGATTCTCTTGACAAACTCACTGTATTTATTGTTTTTTTCTACAACTAATCCCAGCACTTTTAGTCAAAAGCCCTTTTTCTTGGGACTGGTGTTGTGGATTAGTTTAGGCTATAAACACTGCGATACCCACATCAGATTATTGAATTGTTAATCTGTTTGTTGTATCTGCCTCTGTTCAAATAAACAATTAAACATAATAATAATAATAATAATATATCTTTGAAGTACAACAACTACGAATGAATTCAAACTATTCATCAGATAAAAGTTTAATTTTCAGCAAATGTTCACAAAAGACAGCACAGTTATTTTCTTTGAGCCAAACCTAACAGAACAGAATAAGAATATGTGATTTAGGCCAGTTTTGAAAAACAGCTTGCCCTGCCTTCCATGGCACAGCCGACTTGGTTTATGTAGTTTTTTGCAGCAGCCACTTACTGCTGCTCAGACAGGGGCATGTGTGAGAGCGAGCTGGTGCTAATGTGCTCAGATCTGTGCCGACAGGTCCCTGCATCTGCTGTTGGCCTCACTCGATAATAGTGTGGGCTGCTGGTGCTTTGGACTGACCCACTTTACTTCTTGTAAGTGCCAACTCATTTCTTTTAAGAATAGGCAAAGTCATTCATCCATATGTCTTACAGGCCTCAGCTTACAGTGCTGATATCCACAGATTTCATAATGATGCAAAATTAAGACTGTTACCATAACAATTAACTATTAAAACTAAATATTATGTATTTTGAATGGAGGAAAATCTGACCGGGAAACTGAAAACCCACAGATAAGCCTGAGTAGATGAGTTATAATACATTTAGACTAGAAATCTAACTTGAAAAGATTCTACATACTACTATACTATTTCATAAACCTTTTTGTCTCTTTAAATATTCATTTATTTATTTACCTTCTTGTCAAAACCTCATTGACCTCAACCTCAAAGCAGGGCTGGGCCTGATTAGTATTGAGAGACTGGAATATCAGGTGCCACAGTGGAGGGCCAGTGGCAAAACTATTGCTGTGTCCTTAGGCAAGACATTTTACCCATATTTCCTCTAAGGTGGTGTGTGCGTGATGGTGGCGGCTGCAGGGGCTATTGGAGCTTTTGTCAGTACCTTGGGACCATAGACTGTATATATAAATGGACATAGCTAACCTGCTAACCGCCGCTTCCCAAATGAGAAGTGATCATGGGCGTGCTTCCGGCTCTATCAACTCTGGCTCCAATTCGCTTTACTTCAGAAAACTGTCACCCCTCTCTCTGTAACTGCTGCTGTCAGACTTGTCAATTTGGTCTTAAAATGTTCGTATTAACCCACTCTACATGATCCTGGTATTTTTATTTTGCTATTGTATAACTTGAAGTTGATGTGAACATTAATAACAGACAAATCAGCTGCCTTGTTTCCCAGAGATCACTCCTGCTGGCATTAGCAACAGGTTTTGTTGACAGGGTTGCTCAGCACCCGCTCGCTGCTCGGTGCAGGCAGGAAGGGGCGTTACCTTTAACAACTTCGCTCCAGATTGGCGCTTCGTTTGCTATGACACTTGGTCGGAATTCCTAATATGGAACTCGGCTCCAAATTCTCTGCTATAACTACTAGCCTTGATGAGCTTCATTTGACTGAAGCCTAATGCTATGGGTGACGTCACACTCGCTTAGTCCACTTCTTTTTTTTCTTTTGTGGTCAGGACAGCTGTGACTATAGTAGTAGCTTACCACCACCGAGTATTGAGTGAATGAATAGTGTACCTTTGAGCTTCTGGAAAAGATAAATGAGAGACGAAAGCAATATTTATTTATTTATTCATTCATTTTTCATGTATTCATTCATTAATTCATTGTTTTCATGACATCAGTATAACATCATAATGGTTACTGATTGGTTATGATTTTTTACCCCTTTTCCTTGAGTCACTATTTGCATCCTTTCTACTTAACATGCTTATCCTAAATATATCTGTTCTACCCATGCACCGCTAACATTTATAAGGATGGAGCTGTTTCAGAACACCCCTGACACATTTCAAACGGTGGATGAGCTATGAGATGAGACAGGAGGAAGCCTTTTCATGCCTCTGAATTCCAAATGAAGCTGATAACGAATTCCCTTATTCTCTTTATCGCTGCAGCCGTCTCCATAAAAAGATGCAATCATAAAACTCTAATTAACGCTTATACCGTACACCCAGTCTAAGATACGGTATATAGAAATAGGTGTCTTTCCATAGTATATGGCACATAGCCAGGGCACCTCAGGTAGGAGCTTTCATTTCTGGGGGCCCTCGTCTTGCTAACTGCCTGCCTCCATCCGCTTTGATCACGCCGGAAATTCTGAGAGCAGCGACACTTCAATCATGCTGTCTGTGAAGAGATCCAGCGCGATGAAGCGTCCTGTGCTCGGGGACTTTTGTATGGTAATTTGTTATGGAGGTGGAGGGGCGTTGCAAGGCTTGTTTTTGCAGAGGAGAGGCTTTGAAGTTAGTTGGAAGGGTCCACAGATGCACTGTGAGATTAGAAATACAGTGGTAATTGTTCTGTCCCTGGCCCAGATGAAATAACCAGGAAATTGTTGCAGTTTTGACCTTCAAGCAGCAACCAAACGGCTTGGATCTGTTATTGTCTTGTGATGCCTCGTAGTCCCCTGCTGCCTTGTGGATTTGAACCTTTTCACTAAGTTAATTTGAAGCATTGATGATGTGTGGGAAATTTTGTCTCCACGTTGACCGTGACATATTACATCATCTTTTTCAACAGACAATCTCGGTTTCATTCTGTGATTCATTTTATTCTACCAAGTCACAGCTGAAGCTCCAAGTAACCATGGGCCTGAGGCTATAAGTATAGAAGATGGTCTGGGAGGATTGATGCTATGTACTGTCAGACAAACTTTTAGTGACATATAAGGTTATGGTTAAGGTTCCCCCATAGGGAAATTCATCCACTGCATTTGACCCATCAATGCTGCTGGGGCAACCTGTCAGGAGCAGTAGACACCACAGTACAGGAGTAGTCTGAAATCTCAGACCAATGCAAAGGGGGAGAATCATTTCATGGATTGGAGCAATGCTAAGATCATAGGCACAGGGAGCAACAAGTACCATTGTTGGAACAGAGAATCCAGAGATCTGGAAAGGCCTCCACTGGACTGTTAATTGGGATGAGGGGGCATACCAACTCCTGAATACAGTTCTGAAGCATATAGTGCTGTCATCCTATTGTTCTAAGTAGGAAGACAGTTTTAAAATCTTTAAGTTAGATGTCCAGATGTGTCACAGTAACATCACTTGACTCTTCAGAAGGCAAGTGCAGCCTAAACTGTTAACGTATGCTAAACAGAAGTCTGATCATAAGAAATAATGGATCAGAGAAATCTGTATTGTTATTATTTTGCAAAACTCTGCAACAGAAAAATAACATATCTATTGTAAAACATAACAAGCAACAGGTCAGGGAGAGATAAGCATGCAAACTAGCAATGACACGCACACACAAGCAAGTTATCCCATTACAGCTTTTATACAGGAGTCTCGGTGCCGTGGTGGCCCTGCTGAGTAGAAAGCCGTAAACAAGTTCAATGCATTGGCTGTTATAAAAAGTAATTTGAGTTTTACTTGTGAGAAAAGATTGCCAATTCTTCACAAGGGCTCCAGCTGTGACCAAAGTCCAAGTGCATTGCTTTTTTTTCCAAATCCATGGCTGAGAGATTCAGTAGCTCTTTTGAGAAACTGTAATTGTTAAGATGTACCTTGGTGTGCCTCCATAGCACGGAGCCTTGCTGTTCATTCTGCTGGAGTAGAAAGCATTGTATTGAGTAAGAATCTGATCATCTCCAAACCATGCATGCAGCAATTGCTAAGACCGCATTAACCGGAGTCAATCAGACAGACCCATTACAGCCTCATGTTCGCAGCATGCAGAATCATCATGTAAACGTCCAACATGGCTGATCACACTTCCTAATCAGACATGCAGAAGAGCACTGGAGTCCTGCTGCTCGGCGAGATGCATCTGTTGTCTATGGTCACACTGACAGTCACTGTGTGGACCAAGATGAGGTGTAATGAGGCTACCAAGATGAAATGATATTTAGCGCCCAGCAAATCTACAAACAACGGAATTAAATATGATTGGGACAATGGAATGAATGCTATAAAATGGTAATAAAACACATAAATAGTAAAAACAGTCAGTGCTGAATCACCTTTTTTTTTCTTTTCTTAAACAAAACAAAAATCGCTTTCAGTATTAATTTCATGAACATAAACAACGGAATTTAACTCAGAAAAAGTCAAATTCTTTCACCCACATGCTGTACTTGCTCAGAACAATTCGCGTTGGCGTTTTTGTAATAAATTCTTGTAGATAAGATCAGACGTGCTTTAGATATCTTTTCTCTTCCTTCCCCCAAAGTTTGAACTCTGCTCCAAACCACAGTCTTTTAACTGACAGAGGATTGGATTGTATACCTCTCACTTAAAAAAACAACAAAAAACAAACTCAAACATGCCACTGAAAAATAAAGATGACTGAATCTCTTGCCCAGCCTTATGTAACGACAATATTAAACAAAGCTATAACAATGTAGCTGACTTTTTTGTTGCTTTTTTATGCTTGTATTATATGAAATTATTCTATATACATTCATTTTGTAATAAATTTTAATTACAATTTGGATTAATATATCTGACTTTTTCCTGAATTACAGGTAGGCTATTTAAGTCCATTTTAAGAAGTGCACTGCAGCAAAGAAAATGGGTGTCACCCGCTCTAAATGGGTGCTAATATATTGGTTCTTCTTGAGTAGATTCTAATGTTGGGTAAGTTTCCACGCTGGTCGCAGATTATTAAAAAGGGGTTCATGATTAAAGGGCAGAAGGGTGACTAATGAAAGCTGAAAGATTCTTCTACTGGCCTCTTGGGAGCGATCTCTTCCCTTATTGCCTTCACTGATCTTCATTCATCCGTAGAGTTTACCATATTTTAAATCGATCATGTCTGGCTTTGTCACTCATATTCTTTACCAACAAACATAAAAATGAAACCAAAACACTACACAGGACTATTCTTCATCATCAACAACTTGAACTTGAGCTTTTGGGCTAGAGAAGAGTGACAATTTTAACTCATTCGGCTGAGTGCATAATTATAATACGACATTGGATTTCTAAGTGGTATAAATGACTATCCATTATCATTTCAGGTGCTAGATACTTGTGAATGAAGTTGGGATCTACCAATGTCCAAATTTTATGATACAATATTTTCACAGTATTGCAAAATTATGAACAGGAACATATAAATGCTACATTTCATTTTAAAATATATTTATACTTTTTTTCTTTTTTTTTTTTTTCTACTGCACCGAAATGGAGCAAAAGATCATGTCGTTTTTTTTTTTTTTATGTTTTTAGCTGCTGCTGCTGCTGCAAGAAATACTATGCAAGAAGAGCTTGTGATTTGATATATTGTGATAAATTACTGTGTGACGATATCACAATATTTCTGTTATTGTCACATCCCTAAATATTAAACACAATACATCTTTAAAAGTTAACAAGCAAATGACTATAATCTTCCTTCCATACGTGTTAATAGTGAGATTTTTTAAGTTAGAATTTTATTTCACACAATTTTGACTGAAACATTTAACCACCTTTCCCTCCATCCTCTGTATCAGCCCTGCACTATCTCCTCTCTCCCCCCGACTGGATATTTCATTTGGAGGAGCGCTGGGCTGTTCCTGGGGGAGCCTCCTCTCTGCCGCACCGCTGGACATGGACGTGCTGTAATCCTCCCCATGCCGAGCACAAGGCGTCATGTGATTTCACGGCTCTGACTTTCATTTCCTCATTCCCACATCCCCTCGCATCCTTTGCTGCAGTCCCGTAGACTCCTGTCTTATTGTTGCTTCTGTTGTGGTTTAAATAGCTGTTTATTTGTGTAGGAAGTTGTATTCGGCAAGTATTGGGAAAGTATGGATTGCATTTGGCTGCTGCTTTTTGCTGGGAGGTTGGCAATATATACTGAGGCTGTGTCCTTGTGGTGATTGTGGAGTACTCGGTTCTGCTTTAATACACTGCTTTTAGGGTGTTGTATCTGAAACACAAAGTACAATGAATTTTAAACTCTTGTCTTTGCCACATTAGTTTGCCGTTTGTTGCATAATTTCCCTCGTCAGAACTTACACAGGTGTGAATAATCAGAAAGAGATCAGATTACTCACATCAGATGTAACTGTGAATGTAATTGTCTTCCATGTTTCCCATAGACTGTATATATAAATGGACATAGCTAACGCACTAGCGGCCACGATTGAAATAGGAAGTGATCATGGGCGCACTTCCGGTTCCATCGACTCTGGCTCCAATTCACTTTACATTGGAAAACTGTTGACCCTCTCTGTGTAACTGGTCCAGTGAGACTCATCAGTCTGACCTTAAAATATTCATATTAACTTTCCCTATTGTGTCCCTAAATCAAGATATGAACATAATGAACATAATACCAGACAAATCAGGCCCCTTCTTTCCCCAAGGTCGCTCCCGATACCATTAGCAACAAGTTCGATTGACAATGTTGCCTGCTTTCTGCTAAACCAGGGGTGTGGGTGGGAAGGGGCGTTTCTTTCAATTCTTTCGTTGAATTGGCTCTTTGGTTGCTATGATATTTGCGGTTGAAATTTCTACTTGCCTCGATGAGCTTCATTTGACACTACGTCACGCTCACTTTGTCCACTTCTTTATTTAATCTATGGGGACAACAGGAAACAGGAAATTAGCATCATGGCTATACTCACTGTCGCTATAAAATAAATAGGTAAAAATAAATAAAATCTCTGTTTACATGATATTTCAATTACTTGAGCAATCCAGAAATCAGACAATGATCAGATTTTGTGTGTGCATGTTAACATAGCCACGGTCTAAAACGGTATAATACTATTAATAATATATTATCAATATTTTACCAGCTTACCTCTCATCACCTGTGTGTATTTGAACATCTTTTCTTGAGCACCCCCTTGCCTCAAACAAAAAAAGTGTTTACCCGAGCTTTACGGTTGGCTCCCCGGTGCCTTATTTCCATTGAGTAGCTCTGATGATGAGCTGTGTCGCACTGGGGCCAGGCTAATCACTACAAACAAGTAAACAATGTGTGTAGGTGAGCCAAGAGCAAAGCAATCAATACACGTGCCCAAACTGATTGGTGCTGAATTAACAGACCCATGCATGCTAACACGAGCCGGGGTCAAGTGTGGGGTCAACCAGAATGAGGCTATGAGGAGAAGGGAGCAGAGCTAAATACAGGTTATCGGGCATTTACAGACAAACAAGTGCCCTCTCTGACCCCACTTCCTTTTACACTCACTTGAATTAGCATGTAGCACTTAGAGTTATTAGTAATGGCTCGGCACTGAGAACTACAGCTGTTGTCTCCGGCTTTACTTGTTCAGTTAATGGCACTAAATTGCCAGACACCACTTGGATCATCCGTCTCTTCTCCATCAGGGATTAACACAGGGTTTCTCTTAGCAGCCTCCTCTTAGAAGAAAGTTAAGTAAATAGAGCTCCATTTTGGAGTTCAGTTCTGTCATAAGTACTCAAAATGGTTTCAGGTTCGATTCCTGCACACTGGAGGGTCTTTATGTTTATTTTGCACTGGGTTTTCTCCCATGAATCCGATTTCCTACATCAATATTCATACATTCAGCTCAAGTTCTGCGTTTGCTTCAGGACTTACAAAGACTCTAATTAAAAGCCTAAATCATTGGACTACCTATGAAACCTTTATTACTTTGGATCACTATGGGATGAATGTCGGATTACATTGACACAAGATTCACGACGGATAACTGGAAAGGCTCCTTACAGGTTGTCCCAGCAACATGGTTAAAGAAAACCAGAACCAGAAAATCATGGTTCTGTTTGTTTGTACTACATAGTCAAATAGTTTAAGTTTAAACCACAGATAACTGTTTTATTCTGCAAATGGCAGAATGGACATTTGACAACAACCTGTACCTTTTGTATGTGTCTAGCCTCTGTTGCTGTCGTCTCGACTAGAAACAAGGTAGTTCTGATTTTACCAAGGTCACCCCACAACAATTGGGAGCATCTTCATTACTCGTGTTGGCCCTCTGTCGTTCCCATAGCAACCCCGCTGAGCTGACAGATGAGAGGCGCGGGAGCCGGCCTCCTACATAGTAGGAAAAACGGGCTCACATGCACATCCATGCGCATACACTGAAACAAAGGCATGTGCATCATTATGTCTGGGGAAGCACAAGCTGCATTGTTTAAAATAAACTGGGCATCAGAGACGACTGCGTGCTGGAGAGAGATTGTAGTGCTTCACAAATAGGCCATTATGACAAAGTGGAACACAACAAGTCTCAATGGAAACATAGCATTCCTCCTCTCTTCTCCTCCTTCTGTTTTGCTGCTTGTGTCTCTCTGGATGTCTCTGTGGGCAGCCCCTGTGTGCCTCTGTGCTTGTTATCAGAGCAAACAGAGATGAGGGTGCAAGAATGGGCTACACACTGTACTCCAGACAGATGATAAAAAGAAAGGGGAACTCAAGCATGTGGGAATATTCCTATCACTGCACACCTACTTCCACTGGGAGTAGCAACATTTTATCACATTAAAGTCACGTGGTTGTATAGCGCACAATGCACACTGCCTTTGAAGTCAAAAATAATTTCATTTTCAACCTTTTTCTGATGTATTTCCCTGAGGGTCTAAAAATAGAAAAAAAAAAAAAAAAAAAGATCTCCAATAGATGCAATAGGCTGGTAATGAATGAGACATTGCATCAGAACTGGAAAGACACAGAAACCTCCCTCTGTCAGGCTCTGGTGAGAGCCTAGCTTCATTACCACATGTCTTTCATGTGGCTGTAGTATGATGTGAAAATATGACCTAACCCAGTTGTGGGAATCATCAGCACAGCACAAAGAATCTCTCCTTAAAATTGCATTTAAAGTATTCTCAAACAGTAAGCAACAATAATACTCTAATACTTCAAGTCAATCTACTGTTGTTACATTGTAATAATATGTGCTTTTGCACGCTGCAGGTGAAGCTTCCACAGCATGATCACTGATCACTGTTTGTCATTTAAACTATTTTACATATAAACTTTTAAACAGACTTTAATGCTACAGAAGAATATTGCTGTATTGATTTGCTTGTGCTTGTCTTTTGTATGCCTAACAGTTTAACACTTGTCATGTCAGTCACGTCACAGAACAATCTGTGTAGGTCCACATTATTTGACTAGACTTTAGTTCCTTGACCTTCAACTTTACAGATGAGAAGGCTCCTGGCTGTGCTGCCGCTGTGACGCAGTCACCCATGGCGCTCTGGTCTGTCCCAGGGGAGCCTCCCTCAGCTCTGATGCGGGATATCTGTGAGAAAACACTGTCTGTCTGTGGAGATCCCCAGCGGCTGTCAGCCTGGAGAGCAGACAGGCCGGGCTGCAGCAGACTCCTGATAAGAGGAGGCTCAGAGTTTTCACACATGCACACACACAGCTCTGATGGAGACTCGGATAATGGCAGGTTTATCTCATCAAATCCATGGTTTTCATTGTCTTATTGAAGAATTTTAATCAGCTTGGCGGCATCAGGCTCCGAGACTTAATATGCGGGAACATTGTAGTACTGCACTGTGCCAGCAGGGGTCCCTGCTCCACTAATAACATCCTCCACAGTGCATACTGTGCTCCTCTCACTGAAGCCCTGATATCTTTCTGCAACTTTCCCAGTTTTTCCTGCTTTCACAAATGCAGTAGGACAATGTGTTTCAGTTCTAAGAGTAGAAACATACAAATATGTCTCACATGATGCTCGAACAGAGCGTTGGAGACATTCACTATTTAATGCACTTTGTTCTGAGCAAGTCATTTGCACTCTCCTTACTGCCGTTTACTGAGGGACCCCACTGAGTTAATCTGCCCCTCGCATATTTCAGTTCTCAATTTAGAATGTATAAATAGTAATTATGGCATACTTATGTTTGATGGACTGAAATTTAATTCATGCTTTTTTTCTCTAAGGAATATTTAGTCATTAGTTAGGAGCAACATGAAACACTCAGCAACCCTTCAGTATGTCTCACCCATGTATCAAAAATAAATAAATATATCAATACATACAAATATAAATAACAATATACCAGCACGCTGTGGTTTTAAATGTTTTTGTAGTTTGTGGAAATAGCATTAAAATCACAGTTAATGTACAACAGAGCTGCACTCTGCTGCTCAGTAGTCTCCTTACCTTTGTATGGTAACAATAAAGGACTTATAGAAGTCACATTTCAGAGGTTAAATCAGCAGTGTTGTCGATGTTAAAAATATACTATGAAATTATGTTGTATGCGTACATATATACTGCAAGTTGATTATATATATCATAACTCCAGGGATTACATCTTGTTCACCTGTTTAAGACATAAATGTGCATATACTCCTGACTGATTTCCTGTCTGCCTAAGCATAACCAGACATGACCTGGTTCTCTGGGTATTGTGTAACCACAACAGTAACAGTTCTTCCCAGTATCCCAGACTGTGGAGCCTATTTTATGCAGTCAAAAATAGCCTATCAGTGAATTTGAGGAAAGCCTCTGTTTCACCTGTCATCTGAGCTTTAACTGAGTCCACTCCCTGTTGTCTGAGAACAGATCATTAATTTGTCTGACCTACCTTAGTGCCATCGTAGGACTAAATCTCTCCTTATAACTGCATCAGTGGTTGTCAATTTTATAAATGTATAACACTGGTGTATTTGACAGTTTCTTGCTTAGCTATGCAGTTATCTGCCCACACAACACATAGTAATTTTATTAAAAAACTAACTGGAGCATGTGTCAGAGGTGAGGTGGCACCAAGCTTCACCTATCAAACTTTTTCCATCACTTATAAAAATAAAAACAAGCCTCAGTAGTTTTGGCTCGATCTGACTGTGCTCTGAAAAAATGGTCCAAGAGGGGTTGCTCAAAATGCAAACACACATTTTACATCAATAACATGACTTATTTACGAGTCACGGTTGTCTTACAAACATGTTTAAGTCTTACAAAGGCAGCTTGATTGTGGCCGATGTTACACCTGCGTGTTTTGAAAAAAACATGACTTTGACATCTTTTGTGGTGACGTTTCTCCCTTGGAAATTCCCTTCCCCAAATCTTAGGAGGGAAAATTCAAATGTAGAACAGTTGCTGGAGCAGGGGGACTGCTGTGTGGATTCAGGAGAATTATGATAGATGCTTTGGAGGTAAGACTTTTTTAAAAATTCATACACTTTCTGGTCTACAGTGTAGTCATTGTAAACACATGTTTGTTTTATTTGAAATTAAGGTCAATGTAAGGCTTGTTGAAATGAAACTAAATGATAGCATGACTGTGAGAATAGTACTAAGATCTGAATGTGCTGCTTCCACAGTCTGCAAACAGCCGAGCACTGCTGTGGCTGCGGTAAGCTTTTGTGCAGCATCATTTTACACAAATACATGAATTAGTTAAAGGAAAAAGACTAAAATACAAAATACAAATGCAAAATACAATTCCTGTATCTTTCAGAAAAAAGGAAGATGTCTGGGAACACTGAAACACAAACATAAGTAAACCAACTCAAATTATTTTAACATATTTTTTTCTGATCAACATATACTTCCTAGTGAGCATTTATCACTTGTTTCTACTGTGTGGTGAGGCAGTAGGACTTTGTACCAGATGCCCTACCTGTTACTGACTGCTTTTTTGAGGAAGAAAAACAGCACGTGGTGAGTATTCTTTCTGCATTCTCTGTTTGTTCACAGTGATTCTATCCTACCACATTATTTTATTACAGAGTAATAAGTGCTTTATGTATATTTAAATATGTACAACACAAAGTAGATAAACATATGATAATGATTTCTTATTCCTGTGTCCACAAGCCCAGACCGCAGCTTCTCCAATGGAATAAGTCTTGACACTAAACAGACTGATGCTGTACTTAATGTGGTCTCTGTGTGTTTGATTAAAAACTGTAGAAAACTCTTAATTTTTGTGTTTATTTTACTTTAAACTTTTGAGAACATATGACATTGCATGTAGATGTAATTGTATAGACAGAATTAAATTATACATAAAAAAAATAACACCATAAAAAGGTAAATTATTATAATTAGGTAACATAAGATACATTTGCACATTCAGCATGATTTGATCTCATTTCATCAACATGAAAAATGTATGTTTGTTTAGTGAGAAAATTATGCATAGAGGTATCGAATAGTTCTAAAAACCTAAACTTAATTTTATTGCACGCAGATGCTTTCCATATTATTTTTACACAAATCCAGCGGCTTTTTTCTGTGAGTTTTCACATGTCTGTCCAGAACCATCAGATGCTAAAAATAGAGGAGAAGCTGTTTTTCTTTTTCAGCAGTGTCTGGGATGAAATCCATTTTCCTTCTGTCCAGAGCTTACACCTCCACTGTTATTGCTGTGTTAGAAAACTGTATATTACAATTATTTTTGTTCCATGACAGTTTTAAGTGTTTTCTATTTGTGACAATAAAAACATGAGTGTGCTCTACCATTAAACACTCACCTTGAATAGCTGCCTTTTCTTACAAAGGTTGAGAAGTGAGTGCAGAACGTCTGATTGAAAGATGGTGTAGGGTGGAGTTTCAAGATTTATACAGATACATTCAAGATATAAATATACAGAGACCATGCATTTGGCTTGGTAAGTCCAAAGTAATGCATTTAAAAAAAACTAAAAAAAAAAAAAAAAAAAACAAAAAAAAAAAAACCATTATGTGGCAGTCTGTTGGAAGCAGTTTTGACATAGCAAGGCTAGCTGGCTAGTACAAGGTTTTGGGTTCGACTCCCAGGCTGCTCGGTTACTTTCTGAGTGAAGTTTGCATGCTTCTCCACATGTCTGGGTGGGTTTTCTCGAGGCACTACAGTTTCTCCCATCAACCCAAAACATGCACCATATCCTCCAGCTACAGTGGTCCTTGTGCTCTGTGGGGCCTTCTGCTCCTCATAGGTTGCCCCACGAGTCAAATACAGAGGACCAATTTCCCATACGGGTGCAATAAAGAACTAATCTAACTTAGTCAAAGCAATAAAGCAACAGGCCTTTAATAAATTATCAACTTGAGAGAACCAAATTATGTTCACATTAAGTCCATTTTCTTTCCAAAGAAATTACTAAAATTCATCATTCCAGAGTCTCTCAAACAGCCCGTTTACTCATCGTTTAGAGAGGCGCGAGCGCTCGGTAGTAACGGTTGCATGTTGTGACAGTTGAGTGAGGAACAGCAGACAGGTAGAACCATGACAGCCCCAGCACACCCCCACTGTGCTAGTTACACACTTTCAACCTGACGCTAGCTCTGCCGACGCCGTTAACTCCCATTTTCTCCGTCTCAAATGTCACACCAGGTATTGCTGTGTGGATCTGCAGTGTTTTTACGTGGCAGCAATAGCAGGAGGAGGAGTGTCACTGTAAATTGTAGCTTGAAGACTTTTGTTCCAGCATTTCAGATTGGAGTTTGCAAAGACTCCAGTGTTCCATGCCCAGAATTTTCCCGCTCATTAAAAAGCCTGTAAGAATAGCGCAGCGTGTCAGGTGCGCACATAAATATACACAAACAAAGGGAGATTGGAGGTGCAGTGATGCTAACCGAAGCTGACAGCGCTATCACAGCTACATACATGCTTGTTTTCTCCACACGTGTTCCAGACTAGCACTACCTACGTTTCAGATGTCAGCCTAGCCTGCTATAGACCTCTGTTTTACCTCAAACTTTCCTACTTTTTCTCAGGGATATAGTCTGTTTTTACGATCCCTGTGTGAAATAGACACAAACTGCAGCTATTAAAAGAGCACCTGGACTGATCAATTTCTATTTGCAAGATGGTGATGCACAGCGAAAACAGCCATATGGCCACTTTCTGTCTATGAAGATTGACGTTAATAGTAATTGGGCCTTCAATATCCATATTAAAAAGAAAGGGGTTTTGGAGGAAGTAAACTGCCTTCATGTGTTATTATAATAATTGACAGTGTTGGAACCAAAGAACTGCAGACAGGACAAAACATTGATTGGGAAGTTGGTGGCCAATGCTTTGTGGATATGGTTTTATGTCAGTGTTTTCTAAACCATACAGTTTTATTATAAGTAACTTAACTATTCTCAACCTTAAATAAACTGTATCAATGTCTATCATTGGTTGAATTAGTTATGAAATGTCATCTCTGGGCAAAACCACACACAAGTATAAGTGTAAGTCTTCCAATAGCACCCCAAATGGCAGAGAAAAAAAAGATATAATAATGATGATTAAAACAAATCAAGGGATTATACTATCATATCACCTTGAGAATGCCCGCTCATGCTCCTCTTTGGTATGAGTATGATTAACGTGCACAGTCCCAACAAAATAAATCAATAATAACACTGATTTCCACTAAACTCTTCTTATTCAGTCCTTTACAAACCATTTTAGGAGGCACTCAGTTTGGGGGATTGTCACTCCGACATGTTAGTGCCATATGAACCATCTCGCACTCTGAGGACTTCAGGGACCAGCCTCCTGCTGGTGCCAGAGTCAGGACTAAACATGGGGGATCAGCGTTTCAGTTTTATGCAGCTAAAACCTGCAACAGTCTTCCTGAAGATGCGAGACAGGCCTCTACTTTGACAATGTTTAAATCCAAACTCAAAACAGTTCTGTTTAGCTGTGTATATGAATGAAAGATTTTTATTCTGCACTCTTCTGTTTTAATGTTTTTATGATGATTCTTTGTGATTATTTATGTTTTGATTTGTGTGATATTAATGTCTTTCTTATTCTGTAAAGCACTTTGAATTACTTTGTGCATGAATTGTGCTATACAAATAAACTTGCCTTGCTTTGTGATGGTAGCAGGTGAAAAGTTGAAGCTATGCATGGCTGTTCTCCCAGTCAAATGCAGACTCTTACTTCGCCCACCACTAATATGAATTTGCCTTTGCACTGTATCAATACATTGCTACAAGTGAGCACTTATTACTAGGAGAAGTAGCTACACCAGTCTTATTATTGTCTTTGGTGTTTCTCTTCCTCTGTTCACCTTCTCTGGAGCTGGGCACAAGTGCAGAGGTAATGTGATGCAAAAGTGAGTGGAGCGAGACAGCACTCTCCCAGAATCCAGCGCTTCACACCAGGGAGGCCCTTTGCGCACACATGCATATTCACTGTGTAAATACAGTACACACACCCAAAAGGCTTAGAGCTCACCTCAATACCAGCCGCAGTATAGACCATCTGTGAAAAGGTAAATTGAATTTTACAGGCACAAAGCCCACTCCCCTGCGGTCTTTGCTGAAAAAAGCTCCACGTTGAGTCTAAAGCTCTTCTAAGGCTTTCTCGTCTCTTCATTGCTTTTCTTTTCGTGCTTTTCTTCCGCACCCCCCGTCCCTCCGCTGCCCCCTCTCTCTGTGGGGGAAATGAAGGTGTGAGAAACACTGATCGATATGCTCATTAAACACTTGTGTCTTTGTGCGGCCAGCAGAGGCTTGGCACAGCGTTGCACACAAAAGAGAAGAAAAAGTACACTGCATGGTTACAGCAAACTCACTTTTCACTTTTGCACAATGTACTCACTCTGTCTCCCTCCTCCAAACTTTATTCTTCTAACTCCGCACTTTAACAGCATGTTGGGAGATTGGGGCGAGTGCCATGGTGATTCTTTCAATGACAAAATATATTTTTCAAAAATGTACTGACTTTGTGTTATAAATATTGTGATTTATAGCATCTAAACAACCTTTTAGTATTCACCTTCTACAAAACAATGCTTTTATTAGATTTGCTCAATAGAATTTAACACGTGTTTTAATTTGCTTGTAAAAAAACAAATGCCCCATTGCTCCATTCATTTTAGGTTTTTAACTTACTTTTTGGCAGTTACATTTCCATCTCGCATTTGGGTTGCCAGATTCTACAGCTGAAACTAGTTGCAAATAAACCTAAAATGACTCTTTCTAATTTGAATAGCATATCTATTGAGAATGAGCAAAACTTATATGTATCCTCAATATGCAGGTGTAGGCATAAAAACAGTACATACCTTAACGGGACTATCATGATAATAAATTAAGACTAATCTATTTCAGGTCAAAAAGTCACTTACTCTTTACTAAAGTAAAGACTAATTACGGAGGAGCCCAGGGTGCCACAGCAAGGCACCCACAGTCATGCATGAACCTCCGTTTGGGAACAATAGCATAAACTTCTAATATTTCAATACTGCAATATTGGAAAATATTAGTCATTCTTTGTTGTACATATGAGAGAGATAACACACTTTTGCTGGCACCGAGGCTCTTCCAATCTGTGTATTCAGCTATTATTAGAATCTCCCATACATTGCCTGAGCTTTTGTATTGAGTTAACACAAGCAGCCATGGACTTCGCCACTCGGCCCACACAATTAACCCCCCTGCAAGTGGAGGTGCACAGAAAAGGCAGTTTGATACATTACTTTCTAATTAAGTTGAGCATTACCGCCTCCACTGTTCCCATACATCCAAGTGTGCAATTGTGTGTGCGTGAATAGATAGACACTGGCAGGTGCTATAAATGCCAGTACGAGCTATCCATCTGTGCAGAGTCCAACATATGCATTAAGAGAAAGTGTGAGCTCTCCAGTCCAAATGATGGAGAGATGTTGACACTTCTCCATCTGCCTCACTAAAGGGCCTATTTTTGGCTTTGTGCTGTTGAACACGGTTGTTTAGATTATATATAGCCCTATCCCAAACCATGATGTGTGTGTGCTGGGGTGAAATCTATTAAAAGATGCCTATGGTCGACCAGCTGGCCACTACAGTCTGAACCTCCCGCTGCCATTGTGACTAACAGTGTCTTGGCTGTTAGAATCAATATTTGGGGACATGAGTAAGTGGATGAATAAGCTGATGCACCAAATCTAGCTTTTTATAACCACTTGCTCCTGAAATGTAAGCTCCAATAGGCCTGAATTTTATAATTATAGTTATTTTAACTGAGTAAATGCCTGCAGAAGAAACAGTTTAATTTGCCTGTTGCTCTCCCAGTGCCTGATTGATTTGTTTAAGTTGGAGGCATTTGGGTTAAATTACTGTGTTTTTTCACATATAATGCTCAACTCACAATATTAATCAGCAGTGTTGCTTAACACAGAATACTATTAACAATCTGTAGAATGGTCCGCTGGGGTGTGAGTGGCTAGGGTCTATAAAGGGTTAGCCCATGTAGCTTCAGGCACAGGTGGGTTGTCAGGAGGATTTGTTAGCCTAGTGCAAGATCAAAGTGTACTGGTTAAAGGTTGAGCAAAACGCAGTGTGCATATAGTCACCCAGATGCCATGCCGGGAGGGATGCTGTGAATCCTGTAGCTGCTACCCCACTTGGGTTAAGCACAACAACAAGGCATGAATGTATTGGAACAGTGCTAATGAACTGTTAGTGGTTTCCAGGTCTTATTTGCTCACATGGGAAGGTCAGGTTTCATACTATATATGTCAGCGTATGGATGTGCTAAGAATGTTTGACTTTACTTGGTGCTGTAGCTCTAGGAGGGCAACAGAGGTGAGCTCCTTGTGTCCCTCTGCTCTCCAGAGTTGGACCGGTCAGGTGTGGTTGCCAGGGTGACCGTCTCCCTTGCCGATGGTCAGCTCACTGTTGCTATGCTAATAAGGAGTGTGTGAGCACCGTTAATGGTGTGTGGCTCGTATTTACAGAGTGACACCGCAGGTCAGAGCGGGGCCAGAGCTTTTAACTCTAAATGTCACGCCAATTAAGAATTTGTGAAATTAAGCAGGCAATATCCAAATTAGCATTTTATTCATTAGGCGTGAAGCCGCTCTAATGGGATTCCTCCGCCACTCTGTGTCTCCCCTCGTTCTCCTCCTCTCCTCCTGTGTTCCCCCTCAGAGCCGGTTTGGTGTAGTTTATCAGTTTAATCAGCGGTGTGGGGGGATGGGGGTGAGGAGAGGGGGGACACACGTTCTGCATCACTTTCCCAGACTCGGAGTAATGCATCTTTATTAAGCTTCGAGCAGCAGCCCAGGAGACGAGCCGCTGCTATCACTGTCAATTAGCGGAGGAGGCGCTTTGGGAAGAGGCCTGTTTCTCTTTATTAATATGTCCAAACAAGCACACACACACACGGAGGTATAGAAAGAGGCGTGTTTATTAAACCACTCTCACAGCAGTGCACAGCGTACATGGGAATGTCATCAGGCAATGCCAGGTGGAGGTGCCCAACTCCATCAAGACAGGAAAGATAGAGGCAGTTCTGCTTTATTCAACACAGGGCAGATATTACATTATCATTTCATCATGGCTTTCTGGCAATATGGCTTTTTCAATCAGCAGATACAGGCATTATTTATTCATAGATGCATTTTTAAAAGGCACACGAGATACAGCAGCAGTGCCGATCTCTACAGAGTTGACACAATCAAATATACATGAATATAATATTAGTGTGATAAAGGGGGAGGGGCAGATGCAGGGTGAATTAGGCTGTATTCATCTGCAGTAGAATGAGAGAGAATGGAGAAAGAAATTGGAGTGTTTGCTGTGTTTTTATTTTCTGTGTTCATTTAGTTGCACATTCCTATTTGTCTGTGCACGTGCCACAGTCAGCCCATGTGTGTGTGTGTGTGAGTGTGTGTGTGTGTGTGTGTGTGTGAGTGTGTGTGTGTGTGCGTGTGTGTGGTCGGCACTATATCCTTGCTTTAAGGCGAGTGTCTCTTTAATGAGGCTTTGCAGCGAAAGGAGCTCCCTAGGATTCTGGACGTGCTCTGCATCTCAAACAGGCTCTCCTCTCTCTTTCTCTCTCTCTTGCACATACACACACACACACACACACAGGAACACAGCTCTACGGGTCGTGCACATGTTGCCAGGTCCTGCTGTGCCCCACCATTGATTGCTGGGTTTCCTGAACGGAGTGAGAGCTTGTCAATGGGAGACAACCTTTCTGAAGCCGTATATCTGTGCTTCTCCAGCTGTTTTTCACACACCTCTCTGTGCCCTGCTGCGATGCTCCCTAACCTCATGTTTATGGATCCTACTAAGTCTGGCTGTTTGTCAACGTGCTGCTGTCAGAGGTCCTTCATTCTCTTCTTTCCCTGTGCTCCCACAAATGCTATGAATAATGAAAACATTGGTAAGGGTCTGATACCACGCTCTAAAGTGGCTGTTTGTGTGCTGTAGTACGAGCAGAATATGCACAGGGGGAAAGAAATTGCTAAATGCTAGCTGTCAAGCTAACTGGACCTGACGGTTCTTGCGGTGACAGTGTATTAATGCTCATGCGGAAAGTGCTGAGTGGTCTGTCATCCTCTCTAGGGCTTTGGTGGTGCAATGGATCGAACAAGGTGTTGCTTTGCACAATATCAAAAGCCCCATAAAAGCTATGATCGCCTCAGAACTCAAGTGTCTATTTGCAGTTATGACAGCCAAAAGACCTTTTACAACTGTGGTTTAGGGGCACATTGAAAGAAAGAATAAAAGTTGGTAACTGTGAGAAGTTACATTTAGCAAATTACAAGCGGCTCCCAATATAATTGTCTGACCTCAGATACATAATTGTTTAGTTATCTGCTACATAATAGTTTAGTTGTCTGCTTGCAGCAATCAACACTATTTCTCAGTTCTCTGTATACTCTCTTATTTGTAAGCTTCCTTGTTTGTTATAACAGAAACGGACCATATGTTTCACTGATTGGTTATTCCCCCTGTCAATCACTCACAAACACCCGAACGTCTTTGTAAAGTACTGTAAAAGCGTTTAGTTTTGGCTGGCCAGGCAGCCAATATAATGTTTGAAAATAACAATTCAAATTCTGATAAGGTCCATAACATAAAATACTGATGCTTCCTTTACACGTGCACCTGTGTTAACACTGTCCATATTGGTCTCAAGGGACCAATTAATCAGCCCTGAGTGCAAATAAAAGCTGTTTTAAGTTAATGGCTGTAATCTTATAGTCTTTTGAGACAGTGGTAGCAGTGCTTTTCTCTTAAGATGGCTTTTAATCTGTCTCTACAGTACGGGACAACAGTGTAATGTCCAAATCATTAAGACACTGCCGCATAGATCTGTAGAGGGAGAAAGAAAAACATGTTTTCTCTCACTTTGCAAGGAACACCAGTGTAGCATTTGCTGGCCAGAGCCAGAGGTATGAACCCCCGCCCCACACACATATACTATCATAGTAATGTTCACCTGTTTTTCTACTACTCACAATAAATGGTTGAGACAGGAAGGGAATCTAATATAAAACTAAATTTAATAAATAGTCAAAACAAGCCTTTGTGTAAATGTCCTGGCAACCTCAGATGAACCAAAATAAAAGCTAAGAGAGTTTTTTTTGTTTTTTTGTTTTTTTTTAATTGAGCTTTTAGAATAATTTTTCAGAAGTAGTCATTTGAATCAAGTTTTTGAAATTGAGACTGTTTGATTGACATCCAGAAGCAATTTTCAACCTAGAACAGATTTTATGTGGACGGAGCTCTGGGGCCTTACCAGGACCTTAGCTGTGTTGTTTGGTCTTATCCATGTCACGACGGGTTGTTTTTCAAGGAGAGTGTTGGAGAGCAGATCTGCTCATTAGTGGCCTGCCTGAACTCTTCTTAATGAATGCTATCAGCCCCTAATGAAAATGATTGTTCTTGAGCACAACTAAATCAAAAGGTGTTTAAAGCATGCGCTCCTGCCATGCACGCCTGCACTTCATCAATGCGCGTTGGTCCAAGAGGCCTCCAATGGCGACAACACCATGGTTACAGCAGCCGATACCCCTGAGAAATCAAACTCTCATTTAGGCCACGGCCACGGCTCAATACTACTGCTCCATATCGATCGGCCGCACTAAAACACTGTGTCTGGCAGTGTGAAAGAGCAAGGGGTGGGCCACAATGAAGAAGAACGACTCCGGGAAAACTGCACCCATTGATTTATCTGTTATTGATGACGCTTATATGGCATGAGATATGTGGACATCTGACCTGTTTACCAGCTTCTATTATAAAAGTTTTCTGTGCACAATGCAACTCAATATACAGCTATTGTTTCTCACAGTACATACAAAACACAATTACCGAAGCATCTCAAAGTGGAAGATGGCCTGGAGCGCTTTCAATAGAGTTATGGAGAATGCTGGAGAAGCCAAAGAAGCTGAAGAAAATATAGTGTCCGCACACACTTCACCTCAGCCTACGAATGCTGGACAAGTTCCAGATGTCCAAGATACATATTTTATATTTCTGCTGCTGTCTGGTGATGTTTCTAAATAGCTCTTTTTTAACAGTAAATTGTTCTCAAGCCCTATCCATATTAAATTAATCACAATACTTCCAATCTGCAAGGATTCAGACATGTTTCTTGAGTTTAATGAGCAGGAACTTATTTGCTGTATTTCTTGAAGAAATGTCACTATTTACCAGCCAGATATGAAGGACGAAGTATGCTTTCAAATCAAAGTTTATCTGGGCCTTCCGACACTCTGTTTGGACTTGCAAAGCATTCAGAAAACCTTCAGCCTGTTAGAGATTTTGTTTTAAAACTCAGGGGAAGCTGTTTGCATGAAAAAAGAGAAAATGAGTTGGCTGGCATCAGATGATTAAACTACAAAACAGATTGTAGGCTGATGTTAAAATATTTACTGTCTAGTCAGCAGCATATTTATAGATATTTATGACATTTATGGAAATTTGTCTGGGAAGATCTTTTACATATGAGTACTCTCAGAAATCATCTGTGAAAAACCCTGAGCAGATAGGAGTGCAGTCCTCTATCTGTCAGTCAATCCAAGCCTACTAGCATTATCGCAGTGAAAATCATTGCTTCAGTAACCTTTTCAGCCTTTTTTATTTTAGCGTTTTTTGTAACCTCAACCCTACTGCAGCAGCAGAACCTTCAGCCACTTCATCCTCTTCTTGTCTATTCTTATTCACAAGTACAAGTGTCTATGTCCATGGGGGAGACATTTTTCTTCTACTATCATCTTATCTCTTGGCATCTATCTAAGCCTTACAACATTTGCTCATCTGTTTAAGCCACTCCAGGCCCAAATGCTATTTTAATACTTTCATTAATGATAAGTAAATTACAATGGTACAATCAATTAAACTTAAACAAGACATGCTCTTGCACGGGATAAGAAGAAATCATTGTCCTCGCTTGCTCCCTGTCCCCAGACCTCTCATCGAGTCACCTCCCCCATTTACTGAATTTCATATTGGGGCTCTTAAATTCCAATCAGTTATGCCGCAGTGCTGTTTGGAGCTGTCAGCATGCTAAATTGCCAGGTGCAGCTTTACCAGCGATTTATAAATAAATTTTACACGACTTAATTTCATCACTCCTCAGGCATCGACCCTAGGTCTCAAGGGTGTCAGAATTGCTTTTCAATCACAAATAAAGCGGCGGGGGCTTGGCAGGTGAACATGAGGCAAGATGGGATCAGTTGGGGTTGGGGGTTTTGAGGGTGGGTGTGGGTAATGAGCATGGCGTCAGCCCGAGGTTGGCACAGTGGTCGGCAATCTAATCAGCGCTGCAGCTTATTTTCCCAGAGATGTGTGGAAGAATTAGATATTTAACATGGGCAGTTTTTATCTTCCAATCACGCGGTTTCAGGCCTGCTCGGCGGACACCTTGTTAGGAGCCGAGATGTACACAATCAGGAGGTGTAGGAGGCTTGACAGCAGTCCGTGATTGAATGTGGATGGGTGTTTTCAGCAGCTCCAAGTGTCGCTAGCATTGACAGGTGACGACTAGAGACTGGCACAAATTGGCAATCAGGTGAGGTTGGCATGGACGATGCTTTTTACTATCTAAGATCCCAGTTCCAATTGGCTTTTTCCCTATCCTTCTTTCACCCAGACTGATTTAAGTTGACCCCGTCAGGTGCTCCTGACAACAACCATTAGCATCTCAATTACACCATATATCTTGTTTGTATCTTTTTTCCCCAT
The DNA here is from genome assembly GCA_019594935.1 of Periophthalmus modestus. Classification (NCBI taxonomy): domain Eukaryota; kingdom Metazoa; phylum Chordata; class Actinopteri; order Gobiiformes; family Gobiidae; genus Periophthalmus; species Periophthalmus modestus. The sequence continues at coordinate 24,733,929 of JAIEZT010000013.1, read as the reverse complement.
TCAGATGCTTGGAGACTAAATGGTGCATTTGGCATTGGCCCGCTCCTCCAGAACTCCCATTGCCAGTCTATCAGCGTTCTCCATCTTGGTTTTCTTAATTAGCCTGGGTGGGACCATCACTTTAGCCGTCATTAAGGCAAGTGAACAGATGTGGGGGAGGCAGGAGAGAGGAATGGAGGAATGGTGAGTTGATGCATGAGGACTGACAAGAAATGAGACAGCCAAGTGAGATGGCGTCAACACCTGCAGGCTTCCTTCAACCATTCTACCTTCAATATAGAGTAGAAACATTTGCACACAGCATGGACAAGGTGGATATGCTATGAAGTTTCTTTCCCAGCTAAATAGTGATTTAGAGGTTGGCTTCATTTTTATGCATTATAGAAATTGGTGTTGCTTAAATGGGAACATATTTTAATTACATATACCCATGTAAATGATATTGTTTGTTTCTCAAAATCTTTCAACATGAGGGTATAAATGCACAAAGCAATTAGGAAGATGAAAAATGCTAGCCTGGCTTATTCCAAACTTTTAAGGATTAGCTTGATATGATAGGATGAGCTAATTAGTGAGCATCAGAGAGGCTAGTGGGCGTTTGTCTGAACTGCGAACACAGCTACGTCTGCTCTTTCCTTCCCCTCTACGTTAAGCTTTGCTAATGGCTACCCACCTTTAGCTTCATAATTACCGCACAAACATTAAAGAGTTGCAAATGTTTAAGCCTAAAACAGGAGACAAATTAATGGCGCCAGTTTTTGTAAAATGTGCAACTTTTCTGCTCTTTGAACTGAAACCGACCCCTTTGAGTAAATCTACAAGTCAAACTCGGGCTTTGTTACAGTGGGTTCCCGCTGGGATGTGTATGCTCTCATTACTCTGCACAGAGCCTTCAGACAAAATAGCATATGAATAATACAATGATACAGTATTTTGCTCCATGTATTTTTCGACTTTTCCCAGCGGTTAGCTTCCTCCCCTGGCTCTCTGGACCTTGCCTCCTGCAGGTGTGCGTGGATGGATGAGGGGAGGGGTCACAGAATGGGGGACAGCATGGAGCAGATGAAAGCGAGGGAGAGCCACTGATGAATCTCCTCAACGCTCTCACACTCTCCGCTTGGCTGACTCTTTCTCTCGTTTTCTGACCCAAATCTAATGCGACAGGACTCGTTTTCTGTAGTCCCCCGCACGCCCCCGCCCTCCTCCTCCTCACTACCACCAGTCGCGCACACACCCCTTCTATTTTTAGCTGTTTGTCCTTGAGTTACTATTCCCTGAAAATTGCCGTGATCCATAAAGTACTGGCTTGTGGCGCTTGAGGGAAAACACTCCGCCTACCTCCTGCCAACACCATCATCCCATCAACCCCCCCAAATTCGATCATCTCTGAGCAGAGTTTGAGCGAGCAACAAATTGTTAGCAATTTAAAGTCTTTGGCCATTACTGGAGCGAATATTCCTCTCATTAAAGAGGTGAAATGGAGGGAGTGCTAAACGACTGTAACGGCAACAGATCAGGCTGTTCTCTTCTCTGCTCCGGCTCAGAAAGTTATCCACTGTAGCCAATTAGCACGCCGTCTAGCATTAGCTGCCGCTCTCATTACCGTCTTTCCTCTCTTCCTCGCATCCTCCTTCCCCTCCCCTCATTCTCCTCTCCTCATTAGAGCCTAGCCGTAACACCCTGAATCATAATAGGTGCTCTATACTGTGAAATGGCTTTAGCTTTGTCTCATTTCGCTGCTTGTAGCGGATTAATGAGTAAACAGACAATCTATGGAGTGCACACACCAAGACATGCACACACATTCACACACATTCACGCACACCCTTGGATCTGTCAAAAAGCAGCTTTTTGAATGCCTCAAGAAATCCTCCGTATTCAGAATCAGAGAGAGTGGAGCTAATCTGTGCTGCCATGCGAATACTATACAATGCACTGATATCCAATACAATGGAAAAAAATTGCATTACTGTTTTATGCTGCCAGTATTCCCAGATAACATATTGAATTATGTCCCAAATAGACACATTGGATATTAAAAAGCATACCATATTGCCTGGAGCATTATTAAACTTTATTTGTACAGGAGCTTAAAAATTGAGGCTCAAATCAGAGACTGCTTTTGCAATATGTCCCTTAATGGTTTGGATTATGAAATAACCGCAATTTTAGGCCATTCATTTTTGTCCTCTTTAACAGACACCTGGTTGTGTTTTACGTCTGTAATATTACAACCTCAAACTTTCCCATCATGTTTTTATTTCTCAAAAAGTTGAGGGTTTCTTAAATTTGATGTATTGTAGGCTGTAACTTGTTAGAAGAAGTTTGGTGCAGGATTCCGGAGAAGGCGGTGAAGGCGGCAGCAGAGGGTGAGATGGATATGTGTGTTGGGGAGCGTATCGACGTGCACCCACCCGTATCATGAGCTCGGAATGTAAATATGCGCGAGAGGATTATCAGAGAGGAGCAGGCGTCGCATTCAGGCCTTTGTTTCTGTGACACCGTGACGTCGTCTTTGTCTCCCTGACAGCAGACGTGTGTGTGGCGGTGTTTGTGTGTGCTGTGCAGAAAGACAGAGTGTGTGACATGCAGGCATCTGTTTCCTGCTGGAAAAGGTTAATTACATCTCCACTGCCTGACTGGACGTGCCATGCATAATCACACACACTAATGAGACCTGTGTGTGTGTGTGTGTGTGTGTAAGGGGGAGGGGCTTTGTCTTCTACATGTGCATTCTGAAGACACTGTTCAATAGCTGCTCGAAGGATATCAACCACTTGTTTTAGCTTTCAGGGTCTATTGTTACTGAAAGAGGAAATGTGTGTGCTAACAGAGGTGGGCACTCAAACAGGTGACAGCTGGGAGTGCACGGCATTTGTGGACACTCCTGGAATCTGCTCATGCTAATACTGCATATTGCTGGGTTTCAGATGATATTACAACATCTTTTGGCCAATAATATTTAATACAGAAGGGGGGAAGTTAAAATTCCTTTCATTCAAATGCAGATTTTCTGTTGCAATAACAGTGAATTCTTGGGTCTTTTCACTAATAGAAATGATAATTTTTAACATTTCGGAATTTAGCTTTTGGATATTTCATTGCAAAATACAATGTCATGAATAGGGAAAAGTGCCCCCCATCCAGGAGTTTAACATAATCACATTCTAGAAACTGAAAACCACCAATAAGCAACAATTGGTTTCCATATGAAGCAGTGAGATCAGCTTGCTTTATTTTTCATAATTTCTTCAGTATGTAATCTTGTCCCTAATACATTTTTGTTTTTACGAAATGCCATGCAATTCCCAGATCTGTTACAAATCTCTTACATCATTAAGTTTCCTCAGAATTGTGGGTATATGACGAGACCTTTACTTAACTATGCAACACTTAGACTGACTAGGACATTAGCCGACGGTCTGTGCCTCTAATTACTTGTCTGCGCATAAATGAGACAAAGATGCCGCAACGCCTTGGGAGGGGCCGCTCTTCCCCAGCCTGTTGCTCATCCTGACCCCTGACTCCTATCTTCACACTCCAGCTCAGCCGCCGATTGGACAGCTGCTCAGCCTTTAGATGGAGTCCAGCGCAGCGTGAAAGCTGAGATGGGCTGCGGCACTCCATGGGTGACTTTGGAAATTACAACACACTTTCCCACTTGGCTGAAGTTAGCTCTAAGTTGATCTGACACCAGCAGGCAGGTAGGTATAGGGCGAAGAGGAGCCGCGTTAGTTCCATTTCAGTGTCCATAGAGCTGCAATTGGAGTTGGGGCTAAACAGGGCTTCGAGGTGTGACTGGTTGGAATAATGGATTTCTGGATTTCTATCGTACAGTGCACGAGCTGTGGCCAGAATTAATTTAGTAGGCATCAACTATATTTCTCATCAGTAATGGCAAAGTTTGCAGTCGACAAGAAAGAGACAGTTAATGCGGAGAAGGAATGGCTCTGAGCTGAGCTGAAGCTTCACATGGTATGACTTTGACACTCTGGTACAATCATAGTAATAGCTTACACTAGCACATCAGGCATCAGCCTCCAATTGAAATGCAATTGAAAAGATTCTGTTGACATGAGATATAAAATTATTCTTCGAAAACAATCAACATTGGAAGTTTGGTTTAAAGTCCCCATATTATGCATTGCTTTTAATACTTTGGCATTGGTAGTTCATATTCTCTATCTCTTTCAAATGTGTGTTATTTTGGACATACATGTAAAATAATGATCTATTAGCAACATGACCCTAACAGAACAAATTTTTTATCAATGGGATTCAGAGCGATGAACAATTAGCAGTTAGTCTCCATAGTAATTAACAATCTTTTGAAAGGTAAAACATACTTATAATTGCATCAGAAGCTAAAAACCATGAACACTGGAAAGGTGGTGGCAATTTGTTCAGAAGTGAAGGCATTTTGTATGATGGTATTCAATGGTTTTTGAAGTGAAAAAAACTATGGCATGCTTGAAAGCTTATACAAGCTGTTTTAGCATAATATGGGAGCTTTAACAATTAATTTACATAGCACCATTCATTATATATCTAACACGTATGGCTAGGATTTTTTCTGTCAGTCTGTAAGTCACACATTTAATCACATGAGAATTTAAAGCTTTAAGGCTTGCCCAAAGGCACATTGACATCTTCACACTTGGGTCTCCTGGTCCCTAAATCGTCCCAGCTCCTCACCCTCTTCTTCCTCCTCCTCCAGTTCTTCCTTCCTCTTCTTCCTCCGTCCACGACAGAAGCCATTGAGGCCACAGAAACAGGCACAGGTGAAGGGCATGGCTTATGGGAGATGGACCATCCAGCTGACCTGCAGGGACAGACAGAAGATTGAAGGAGAGGAATTAGAGACATTAAACAAAAAAAATCTATGGCTGTTTATTGCTATCACAGATTAATACAAACATGTCAGCAATATATTTGATAGAGAAATATTTTTTTTGTGCTGTGCCAGCCCCACACTGCCAGCTCCTTGTTATCTTGGCCTACATCATCAGAGGTATAATACTCCCTACAACAGAAGCATAGCCAGACTGGACTGGACTAGACTGGACTGGACTATCCCAATGCCTTGAGGGTTCATGTCTCTGGGTCTCGGGCCTTATGTTAAATAAACTTCTCCATGGCTCTTCGTCCAGCACTCGGGCTATTTCAGTTTATTCTACAAGAATATGTATGCACGACATTCATTTTATTTTAATGTACACGTCTCACCCATTTTCATAATTTGTTTTTAATGTGACAGGCTTTTAGTTTTTATCTATATGTCATTTATGTTTGTTGCTTCTCCCTTAAATTACCTTTCCTTTTTACTTAATTAAAAGAAATTGTTTTATTATGCACCCCCCACCTTTTTTCTAACAGCCCGGCCAATCAGACCTATTCACTTTGTTATAATGAGTCATCACACTAATGAACACGAAAAAACAAACACATTTTTCAATTTGAGCAAGCTAATGGTGTTACTTCTGAAACACATTTTGTGCCACATCCACGTTCCAAAATGCTATTAATACACAAGATTTGCTATTTCTATAAATAGATGAGAGACGTGGGCTTTTTCTTTGGTCAGCTCTCCACACCCACTCTGCAAGCTGCTGGTTAGTGAGCAATAGACTGAGATAATGGTTTACTTCAGATTGATTACATATGTATGGAGAATAGGGCTGAAGGCTTTTAGTTGTTTTGTCAATTGAATGATGCATAGTTAACCAAACTTTTTATTGGTAATATTTTATGAGACTTTTTCCATGGTGATTCATATGCACAATAGCAGTGAGAAGAAAGCCTTGAGTGAGTTCCCTGCCTTTTGCCTTTTTATTCATGAAGATGCTGTTTACCACTACTTCTCTGTAAAGATAGAATTTTTTTGCGAGAGAGCTGTAGCCAGTGTCATGCAACGGCCCCTTTTACTTGAATAATCAATAAACAAGGCATATCTTTAGTCAAGTATTTCTTTAGTTGACTACAGCCCCTATAGAGAATGTCTGGGAACACATCCAGAAAGTAAGACTAATATTACTCTTGCCATCACTGTCAAGCTAGCCTGAAACACATTTTAAAACTCGGAGCCAATTAACTTTAGATCTCAGTGTGTCAGCTTTTGAGATGTCCAGTACAATATGTAGCAGGCAGCTGTCGATATCCTCCTTGGGGCACTGTGTGTGTCTGTGTGAACCTGTCTGTCACGTTTGGCATTGCTGTGAGCAAAGAACTAAATGCAGAGAAACTTAGCGAGGTTCAGTCAATAGGTCAATCCATACACACACGTAAGATAGCTGCGGTAGGGACGTCCATCTATTGAGCGCTGTCACTCAGCTGAGAAAACAAAGTGACAAGCTACTTTCGCTCAGCATTAGCCACATGTTTTACTTTCCCAATAAGGAAAAACAAGTCAATAACTTCCCTACAGTTATTCAAGCCTAATCTCAGATTCATGATATGTTAGTAAAACATATTCAGCACTACCCACCTGAGTTCCAAAAATATGTCTTGCATATGTTAATGGTATTTGAGCTGTGGTTTGTCTCTAAAATGGGACACTTTTGGAACTCTGAGAACTCTGCAGACGAAACGAAATAGCACTAAGCATCAGTCATGAGGAAAAGGGGGACAGGAACAAGGACAAATTTCATTCTCACAACAATGAACTAACAAGTAATTAATAGTTTGTTACCCTTAAAAGCAGTATTGCCCTCATCTGTGATTGTAGGAACTAGAAAGGAGATGCTAGATGACTTCGTTGTAGCCTGCTGCTCACATGCACATGATTAAAACAAGTCTGGAGGCTCCATAAACTCCAAGCGTTAACACTTTTTGTTAGCGTGCTGGTACAGCCCTTCGCCATGGCGTACTGAGATTAGGATCCACGAGGTGAAAGTGAGAGCTTCATTAAATACCATTCTGAGTCAGCAGCCCCAGTGGCAGCAGCAGCAGCAGAAGGCCTGGCTGGGGACTCCATGCAAATGTGTGTGTGCCAATGAGGAAGCCAGGGTATTAAACTGGTGACAACAACAGAGGGCCAACATTAAGTGTCGTGGGTACTGGTGCGTGGATGTGTGTTTGCCTACGCGTGGGTTTCTTTGGGATGGAGGCTGACTCATGTGGGGGCAATTAGCTGTGCTCCACACCAGCCTGCCTCCTGGCACAACCCCACAGTGCCTCGGGGTATACGCAAGGCTGTACCAGCTCCTGCGTGTGTGTACATATATGCTATTAAAACTCCCAGTGGTACGCTTTCATCCCTCGTCTGCATCCCTTATACTCATCTAATCCTGCAACAATTCTCGGCGTGCAGATCTCCCACTCCGTACCCAATGGCTTTAGACCCTATGTGACATGGCAGAGAAAATCACATAGGAATAGAAAGCCATAAAACACAGCAGCGAGCTAGTCACGCCAGCGGCAGAAGTCAACTTTTCTCCAAGAGGGTGATTGTCCTGCGCGTGCGTGTTTGTGTGTGTCTTCTTGCCGTTAACACCCTCAGCTTGTCTGACAGCTTACAAGGCCCTGCAGGATTTACAACAGTGGTTTGGACGGCTCTCTCCACTCTCTGTGCTATGTTCCTGTGTATCTCCCCAATCCGTCCATCTCTCTTCTCTCCTCGCTGTCCACACAGTTGGTGTGTCTTGTTTTGCTGGGGTGTAATTACAAGAAGTTCCAATGCAGAGATGAGATGAAAATACTGCCTGCAGACCCTTTGAATTATTAACTGGCTTAAAATGGATGAGTCAACTTGAACGGAGGTAGATTGAGAGGCAATGAGGCATCCCACGTGCATCAGATGGTAATGCCAAACTGAGAAGTCAGAGGCCTCCTACCCCACGGCATTCAACAAGATTTCACTACACTGAAGTCAATGTGCTCAATGAGTTTATTAGGGATACTGGAATGGAAATTTTTTGAATCCATTATGGCTTAATTCTAAACACTCAGAGTCACTGAACAATTAATGGCATTTTCTTATTCACTCATCTATCACACTAACTTAGCAACAGTTGCTCTTGGACAGACCAATGAACGCACAGCTCCCATTCAGCACGCGCATCCCCTCCGTCCATCAGAATTTTTATACTAACATACTGAAGCAAGGTGAATGAAGTGTCTAGTCAAGGGCCCCAACAGTAACATACATTGTCACAGGGACTGAACATTACACCTTTTGGTATGTGTACAAACACCTCAAACAAGAAAAGCCTTTGTCGGCAGTAGTACTCGATCTTATGTCTCGGGGATTTAAGTAACTTTGTGTTGTTGTTAAGAAGAGATGTTCTGACCCCACAGAAAAGTGATGTTGTTCTCCAGCGGTCATGGAAATTCATGGAGATTTTAAGGACCCCTCTTTTAGTGCACCAGGGAAGATAGACATACATGCTTTTCTTCTTTTCGGTCTCATTAAATGAAAACTTGGAGACTCACTCCTTCGTGTCAGATGTTAACTTTGTCCTGCACTTGTATGTCCTAAACTGCTGAACTTGAAAACTTCTACCTTCTACTTTCCTCGTCAATAAAGTGTTCTCACACTCTCCCTTGATGCTCCACAGCTATTTTAGAACCATTCTAAAGTTGTTTTTCCCATTGACATTGCTTTGATTTTACACTTTTGACAAGTGCAGTGGGAAATGGCCTTGCCAGAAGCGAATATTACTCAAAATCTTAGAAGCAACATACAAGGTCACTTCTAACTGACGTTTGCTGTGAATATATTCTGCATCAGGGGAATCCCTCCTTTTCAAGCTGCTGCAAAAGCAACAAGCTTCTGAGCGAGGAAGTCAAAAGGCTGAGAACTCAAGAAACAAGTAAAAAATGAAAGTCAAGGAGAAAAGGACAGATTTAAGGCATACTGGATTTATGTCAAAGTCATTCATCCATGTTTTAATCCCTCCATTTGATTCCATATGTTCATGTGTGCGCATTTGCTCAGTTGTATGTGTGTAAGCTGATTTGTGTCTTATCGAGAGCCCTGTGGAAACAGACAATGTGTTTTCGTTGTTATCTTCTTGTTTGGATGAGAAAGAGATAAGGCTCTCAATGTTTGTGTGTGCACAATATGCTGCGTACCCTCTTGTACTGTAGGCGTGTGTATGGTCATGTATGTGTGCGTGTGTTTGCGTGCGCATGTGTGTGTGAGGTGCGAAGCATAAGCTTTTGTTGGATGGACAGAATCCTAATGCTGATCCCAATGGTCAACACAGCCAAGACGCTCAACAGAATTCTTATTAGGCCTTTATCCATTATTTATAGAAAGTCAACATTTGAACAGCCACCGACTTACAGCACATACAAAGCTATTACTTATAGACTGAAGAAAGCCAGTGACAAACTCGCTGTCTTAACACATCAAATATTAGACATTTATAAACTAAAGCTGCTCAATGGCCTTGAATATAGGAGGAGACGGGAGTGGCTTTTGACTCGTAGAAAGAGAATGCACTACCACGTCTGCTGCTTAACAAGGGCATTACTATCATAGTCAAATGTGTATTTTATTTATTTCTGCTACAGTTAAAACTTCAGCTGTGTCACTACATACTCTCAAAATATTTCTCACAGTTTACACAACTTTTTAAAACTGGATAGCTGTCACTTTATAATTGGTCTCAGCAGTATGGTGGGTATTTAAGTAAATTGTGTATGCGCTAGACAGCAAAAAACCTTTTGAATAACCACCAACAGACAAAATCCATACTTCACATCAATTCATCACCATAGTTACATAAACAGAACATTCTGCAGACCTATAGATGCTTTCTTAAAAACGTTTGCAAATAATCGTACTTACATGAAGCTTGACCAGTTCAAATACCAGATCATATAAGACCAGCTAGTCCTCTGTCCCACGGCCATTTGAGTCCATCCTGGCTGCAAGCACTTGTTCCCTGGGAGCACAAAGCTTTCACCTGTATCTGTTGCATTCCTGTCCCCTCCCCTACATCGCCTCCTCTTTCTCTCCTCCATCTTGCCCTAGCTGTTCCCTTCTTCTCTTCTTGTAGACAAAATGCCCTCTGTGCGACTCTCAGGTAATGCACCCCCACCCTACCTGTTTCACCTGAGATAAGGAGGAAAAAATTCAGTTGCAACACAAAGACACTGTCCATAATATGGGATGGACATTGATGGATTTCGAGGCATAGAAATGTTTTGGGGGGGTGGAATAGTTCTGTGTATGTGTGTATGGGGGGTGTTCAGGTGTACTGTGCTATCCCAGTGCGTCCTCATGGCTAACTGTCTCCCAGGCTGCGTTAACAAAGAGGCCATTGACTTAGGAACACACAGGAGCTTTCTCTCCTCTCCACAGACCACTGCTTTGTCCTCACATATACACACACCCTTCAGTCACACAAATCTGCCCAAGCACAGATACGCACACTGGTCACTCCACCTGCACCTGGGTTGTACTGTTAAGTTATACTATGCAGCATTATAATTCTTACTAATGTCTGGATTAAAAAGATGAACAAATACTGAACAAGTCATCCTATCTTAAACCTGCAGCTCAGATTTAGGCCTGGGCTCAAAGATTTTACACAATTTGTAAACCAATCTGTGCCTACAGTTCTATGTACATAAACAAGTATTTTATTTACACTACTACATTAGCAATATTTTAGCAATATGCACCTTGTATTGAAGTTATTAAAGTGAAGACTTGGTAAAGTTACTGGAGGTGAAAATTATCGAATGAACTGTTTACAAAGCGATTGACTGTATGACTCTATGTAATAAAGGGTGTTGTTTTAGTAATTTCATATCACTGAATACAAGGTTAAAGGTCATTGTTTAGACACAAACATACTGAAAATGTGAATCATCTAATTAATTACTGTGGCAGGTGCTACTTTATAATAACTACACTTTAATAAATCATGATTTTGTTCATGATTTAAATTAATAAACATGAAAAAAAAAAAAAAAGATTCAGGCTTAGCAACTATAGCAACTACAATATAATTAATACCCTAACCCAAACTCCTCACCCTAACCCCTTAATTAAGTAGTTACTAAGATACTAAGACTATGAGTTGAGTATGAATAGATTTTTGCTTTATTAAGGCTTATTAAGATGTAGTCATTATAAAGTGGTCCCATATAAGGTATATGTAACACTATTTTGGACTAAAAAAGCCCAATAGCAATTGCAATAGTTGCACTAGTTAAGAGCAAGTCCAAAAACTACAACAGCTGCACTTGTATTCTCCTCATGCAGTCGAAAGAATTCTCAATGAGCAACCTGCATTAAAATGTTATAAATTCAGCCTGTCTCTTGCCATCATTACAGTCTTCATCAATCACCTGTCCAGCCAAATGCACTCTCTCCCTCATTATCACACCATTTCAGCAACATTACATCTACTGCAGCAGCAGAACAAACAACCACCTTAGAAACTCTCTGTCTCCTCTTCACCACCATCACACCTCATTCATTGTGCCTGGTTAAGTCTCTTCCTTTTAAAATATATAATGTATGTATCTTAGCGCTTACTTAGGGGACAATTAAATACCATTCTAATTAGCATTTCTCCTTGCCCTCTAGTGGTCACACGAGTCATCTGTTTTGAGAAAAATATGCTAATTCTAACCCGTGGTAGTGTGGCAGGGAGCGCAGGGATTACAAGGTCTCAGTAGCACTGTCTGGCCAAGCGTATGAACGCACCAACATGAATATTAATGTGTAAGCCATTGGCAGAGGAGTCTTAAAAGAACTGCCAGCGTGTGTGCCTGACTGCTCTGTAATCCATGTACGGACACAACTTACACTGCACAAAGCACACTGAGGACACTGCACTTGTTGGGGACTATATAAAGGTGCTGGTAATGTGTGTGTGTGTCTGCTATTCAAGGCCAGAAATGAAGGTGAATGTACAGCAAGTCTATTCATATATTTGACCAACTCCTCTGAAAGCAAATATCAAGAAAGGTGTAGAAAAAGGGTCACTGAATAATTTAAGGGATTATTGTGCTCATTTTTTTCTCTACATAGAAGCCATCCTTCAATGTCAATATGTCAGGTATGTCAGGAGCAGTGGGCGACCCCAGTACAGCACCCAGGAGCCCTTTGCACAGGTCATGATCTGCCCAGCTGGGGAATAAGTCTATTGTGCATGTCTTAGGTTAATGGGGACATTGTAGTGCTAGCGCTATAATTTCTATGGCACCATGCAGAGGACTGAAAGAGGAACAACTCGTAGGGTAAATGATTTACCCATGTTAACTGTGAGTTTTACAAAGGTTCCGAGAATTTAAAAATACTCATGTAAAGCAATAAGAACTGTATGTGTAAATATTAGCTTATTTCAAAGAACCAGTTTGTCATTGCCATAAAAAAAAATGTCTATCCATTTTCTTCCACTTTATCCATCACCGGGTAGTGGAGACAGCAGTCCTAGCAGAGATGCCCAGACATCCCTTTTCACATACACTTCCTCTAGCTCCTTTGGGGGGGATCACAAGGTGTTCCCAGACCTGACATAGTCTCTCCAACATTTCCTGAGTCTTCCCTAGAGAGCGGCTCTACTCCATGTTCTTCCCATGTGACTGATCTCCTCACTCTGTCTCTAAGGAAAAGTTTAGCCACCCTGCAGAGGAAGCTCCTTCAAACCACTTGTATCTGCAATCTAGTGGCCATTACCCAAAGCCCACAGGTGAGAGTAGCTATGGTAAAAGTCAATCTGGAATAAAAGGCTACTACATTTTTAAAGAGGAAATAGTATACAGGAGGTTAAGAGAACACTTCCCAGTTGTAGAGTCATTTGAATTGTGATCTTGTAATTTTCATTATTCACTTTAGGCTTGCCGATATGTGTGTTTGTGTGTGTGTGTGTGTGTGTGTGTGTGTGCGTGTGTGAATGAAAAGCACTACACTTCTACAATGTTCATGGTGAACTTGGTGCCAAAAGTATATCCCAGCACTCAAACGCAGATTAATAAAACAAGAAAAGCTTGCTCAAGTCAGAGATGTAGCACGAAGAGCAACAACAAAAATGAGGGGTGGATAAGAGAGAATTGGAGAGGGGGCTGCAAAGGAGGGCATCAATGCTGTAAGCTGCTCACAATGCAGACATGGCTATGGGCCGCGAGCCGAGATGAGCTCTGTGCCGAGATGGGCAGAGGAATAAAAAGGACTGAGGACAGAAAGTCAGGCCAGAGAAAGGATTAGTGATCAAAGAAAGCCAGCGGCCATTCTGAAAGCCCCAGCACATTTACACAGACTCACACACAACGGACTGGGGAGAATAGCAGAGAATCCAGTTTCTGCAGCAGGTTAATCATTTACCTGCCTCTTTCCCAGCACCGCCTTGGCTCAGAGATCGGGCCCTTTCTGCATAAATCCATTAGCAGAGGAACCAAGGTAAATGTTACCAGGGCAAGCGCACGTGAAATCTTCTGCATACACACACTGATTGATTATGCTACTGTACCATGAATAAATGCCAGTCCAGTTCTTTTTAATTGGTTTCATAGCTGTTCACTGAAAAGAGCCTTCAGCAACGTAACAAAGTAAAATAACTTCACATGACATCTTTTCCTGCTGCAGTATTTCCCATTTGAAAGGAGACATGTAAAAAAGCTTTTAATTCCACTTCGCCTCTGACTCTTCCTCTGACGAGCTGACGATGAAGACATAAACAACCGGCCGGAGATACCAATTAGAGCGTCAGACGCACACAGCAGTCTTCAGTACAACTGCACTCCCAGAGGAGGGCTGCTGGAGAGGAGGAAGTGAAGGGGAGGCACGTGCGGCAGCAACAGAAAACTACTACAACGTTCAATCAGGGAATCTCTATCTCCCACAGCCAGACCAACACACACACAAACACACACTTTATCTACACAGTGCTGTCAGCGGCTTGACCTCCACCAGCCCATCTACTCCTTCCTATTCCATCGCCCTCCCACCGGCTGACCTGATTGGCTAATGACGGCTCATTTATCTTGATGCAGCACCTGCAGTGTCTACAAGGTTTGTGTGTGTCTATGGGGTATCTGCGGACACACAAACAGTATATCGCATCAGAGCTACAGTGGCTCTATCAGAGATAGCGCTGCCCTTGCCAGCAACAGCTTGCACACATGGGTTCACCTCTGGGGAATGATGGAGAGTACAGCAGAAAGAGGCGTGGGGGAAGGGGCATGAGGAATATGAGAAATAGATAGAAAATAGAAACAGTACAGAAGTCTGTGAGTGAAGCAAATGAGGAGAGGGAGAAAAAAGCTGGATACTGAAGATAAAACGAACAGAGGGGGAGTGGGGGAGGGGTTGTGTGGGGGGAAGAGGGATTGATACATGTTTTATTCACTTACTGCTAACACTTCTTTAATTAACAGCTGAAATCAGTGGCCAAGAGTGAGTTGCGCTAGTGTGTGCATGTGTGTGTGTGTCATTAATTAAAAGTGCGTTACAGAAGACAGGAAACCAAAGGTGCTGCATGATCCAGGCTCCTCACACACCCACGTGTGACCACAGTGCACTGATCAGTCACTTCAGCGCATTAATGATTTAGTGCAGGTCAGTACCATTTTCTGCCACTAGGTGGATATGGAAACCAGCTGCAAATTAACTGAGGTGTTATGATTAAAAATATATAATAAATATATATTTGCGTGGTATGCTATAGATAAAATTTTAAATACTTAATTCAAATAAATAATAATTATATTCTCAGACTGGTATACAGACTGGTGAGAGAGCTGACAATGTGGATAGAGATATTAGTCAAATCTTCATCAGTATTGTCCACTGACTAATTGATAGTACCATATGTATTTCCATTGTTTTCCCATTATTCTGTTTCCTGTTATTTTTAGCTTTACTCATCCCTTTCTTGTTCCAATTTCCTCCTCTGCTTCCTGATGCCCAGAGGAGGGTTTGCATGTATTAACTCTTCTTTTGTTCTTTGCTGTGTGCCTGTGGGGAGAGAGGTGGGCAGGTCATGACGTCTGCTCTTGCTTGAAGGTAGATACTGGAGGCTTCACCCCAGAATCTACCTTTACATCTCCAATCCTTATCTGTTATTTTTCCCTCTCCAGAGCCAGGTGCTGCTGCTTATCCCACTGCTCAGCCACCTTTATCTGCCTGCCACAAACTCACACTTTGACATATGAACGCACACACATTTACAGATTGGGGTTTTTCTCTTTCTCTTTGGAGGGGGGCTTGAGGCAGCTGGTGGCCCGTGACCTATCCCGTAGCTCCCAGACTTAGATGGACAGACAGACAGGTAGGTTTGGAGACAGACAGCAAGAACCTCATCAAGTCAAGATCTGTATCTTAACTCCAGTCTTAGGGGCTTAATCCGGCTGCTTTCACCAGCGCAGCCAGCTACTGTAGCAACTAAGAGGCGGAACAGACAAATCCATGTGACTTAAACTCTCCCAAAGCTGACATAAAGGAGATGCAGACCTAATCACCTTATGGGTTTAATTTTATTATTTTTTTCCCAATGCAATCGCTCTAAAGTCTCCAAATCTCCCAAGTCTTTTGTCATGACGCCTCCCATGTCCAGCACCCACGGCGAAGTCTGTGTTTGCCTGATATTTCACACGATGACATCATATTCAGTTCATGTAATTGAAATTTTCTGTAAATCTTTTTAACTTTTTTGGGAAGTGGAAGTGATGCTGCTGGCAGTGGAGAGTAGCGGAAGAGAGTCTCAGCCTAGCTCTCCGTCCTGATTTAGAATAAGATCTATTTCTGTTCGCCCTCCAACCCATCGGGAGATATTTAAATCTGTCTCACTATGGTGCATATAGGTGAAGAAATAGAGCAAGGGATGCGTTTGAAAACTTGGTACTATTTACCATGGATTTGGCTTCCACTGAACTTGGAAGAATCATATAGTGGGGAGATGCAATATCAGGCATACAATGCAGTCTATTCTGGCACGGTGTGAACTGGCAGGGTGCAAGACTCCATCCACGGTCAGTCATTCACAAGCAGAGCACGTACAGAGAGAGGCAAACTCACCCTCTGGGCACACACACAATCACACACAGCAGCATGGACCAGACTAAGCCACACTGTAGTAATCGCATCCTTAAATGTACCAACTTTCACAAAGACAAAATTACCCAACATGCATTTAAAACAAGAATGATCCGACAAAAGATTGAAAGAAAGTTTAGAGCTTTAAGGACTTACCTCACTGTGGTCCCTCCTGGCTGGCTCTTCGATTTGTTGCGCTGGAGCAATGACCGACTTCACACCTCTCTTCCTCATGAACACACACACAAACTGCTAAGTCCCGCCTGCCTGCTTGCCTGCCCCGCTGCTGTAGTGTGTGGACAATGAGAGTGGATGGGATGGTGGGAGGGAGGAGGTAGAGGAGGAGGCGATGGCTGGGCGGGAAGGTGAGGAGAAGAGACGAAGGAGAAAAGAAAGTGAATAGTGTAAGAGACAAACATGAATGAAATGTGTTCTTGCTCCACCAGAGTACCCCTTGGTTCAAGTGGATGTCCTTTTGGCGCGCAGTCTTAGTTATCTCGTCTAAGTGCGGACATGTCGTGTAATAGCTATAGAGCATTACAACACTTCTAATGTCTGAGGTGCTAAGAAGCTCCTCAACTCTTTTCCTCTTCATCCCTTGTCTCCGGGGAAATACCGCCGGCACTAATCTCCTCAAAGGTCACTTGCACACTCTCCTGCTTTCTTAAGCCCTTTCCTTACACCGTTTGGTTGTGGGGATTCATATTTTCAAAAATGGGTGGTTGCCAAATATTGAAGATTCAGAATTGAAAGAAAGTACATGCCAACGTAGAGGTTTTTTGTAGTTAAATTCAAAATGCAAGGAGAGGGGCATTCCCATACACTGACTAGTCTTGAGTAAAGATGACAACATGTAATATATATGCATGTCCATTGCAAGATCCCCTTTCTATTGTAATTGAACTGATCAGACATTTGTTGTCCCAGTAACCAACAAATACTTATGACTGTCTTTAGTTTGGATCAACAATTCAAGATCACATACAAGGCAAACTGCAAATCATATCATTGCTGTCTAAAAGTATTCATGGATTTTGAATACTACTGGGAACAAATCTACATGAGAATCGTTGTACGCGTCGCTGAGTTTTGTCATGTAGTTGGATTTGTACCAGTTGAAACACAAACTAGCCGACACTATTCTGTGTAACGGACTTCATAAAGTGGAGATTTTCCCTCCATGCGCGCTCTCCCTCAGCTCCAGGTGTGTATGTCCGTGCGCTGCCTTTGTGTGTTGGTTCCAGACTCAATCCTCCAGCTCAGCCACAGAAAAGCCAATCTCCACATCCAATTATTTGCTTCTCAAAGGCAGACAGATGGAGAGAGAGAGGGGGGAAACACAGAAGACGGCAGAGGCAGCGCGTCGAGAGAGAGGCTCTTTGAGGGTCCGCGCAGGGGGGAATTAATTAGAATGGAAACGAAATGGAGGGAATAGAAAGTCTCTACTCCGGCAGAGTCTGGAGAATAGTTTTACAATTAGTCAAAGTCCCCAACGCAGCCTGTGGACACGAGTGAAGTCGGTGCAATGCGAGTGGAGATCAAATGCATGGCCGAAAGCAACAGAGTGAGTGGAGTCGAAAATGAGCACATTTCGGGGTGTTTTTTAGTTCTTTTTGTGTTCATACCCTGGTGATGTGAGCGTTGGATGTCCCGTCTCTACTTCTTCAGTCTGTCTGGTCCGGCATAGTCCATCGGCTTGTAGATGGTTGTCTTTGCCCATAAAACGACTGCTCTATCTCGGACTTGTTTCTTTTCGCCGTTTTCTCCCAGCTCTTTTTACTCTCTGGAGCATTTTTCTTTCTTTTCTGAAGCGGTGACACAGAGCGTAGGGGGGTGGAGAGAGAGCACATGGCGAAGCAAACATAATGAGAACACACAAAAAATATGTTTTATGGAAGGAGTGCAAGAGAAAGTGTGGGTAGAATGGAGAAGTGATGGCAGAGTGACGAGAAGCAGAGGCAGGTGGAGAGGCTAGTGACACATCGTGGAGGTGTGTGCCTGCCTGCCTGCGTGGAGCGCTAGTGAGGGAGTGAGTAAGACGACACACCGCCAACCAGCAAGAGGTGGAGGAGGAGGGAGAGATAGCAAGGTGGATGCAAGGATAGGGAGAGGAAGTGAATCAGCAAGCACGCGCACACACACAGTTCATTATCAGTCCCAGGATTTGGCCATGACACGCACGGATAACCTACTCACTGAGACAGAGCAACGGAGCATACTATGGAAGAGGTGGGTGAAGCAGGCAAGCACGTGTCCTTTTTGGCTATTGATTCCTGTTGAAGCGATGTGAGTGTGTATATGAAAGAGGTTGAAAATTATTTCGACAAAATGAAAGAATCAAATACTTACAAAAAGTTCATGTGTATATTCTTGTTTTCACCAGTTCTGATGAGTTCAAAGATAGACAGAATGGATTAACTGCAGCTAGTTGTTGTGCCACGTTCCAATAGAAATCCTTGCAAACTTCCAATCACGAACAACGGTCACGATCAACAGTCTCAACAATTGATGTGTGCCATTTTCACTCGCTACGTTTACATGCAAAGGGAAATCCAAGAGCGAACAACTGAATTCAAATCGTTTTTGCCCCAAAACCACTCTTCTCTACATGCAGGTCACAGAAGCAAACAGGTGCAAACCAGGGGTTATGAGGTGCTTGTAGTAATATATATTTAAATATATATCCCCTTGGTAAACTTGGTACTTGGTGACTGTCCCATATGTTAGACCAAGTATTGCTGCCGTAAAAGCACTTTACAAACTACCCAAATGTTTTAAGAATGAATGTCAAAGTTACATATTTCTGTTGTTACGATGCTGGCTCATAACTTGTTGACTTTTCCTCCAAAAATGACAAATCCGGGTGACATTTTGAAAATACTTACCCTTTCAGCGGTGCCACAGTTTTGCATATGGTAACAAAACTAGACATGGATGAGCAAAAAAGAAAAAAAAGTTATTTTCACCACACTCAAGGTTTTTTATAATGCATGCGTTCTGCACCATATCTCCAGTGTGACATTCAAAAAGGTCAGAATATGTCACGGTAAAAGTTTCACATTAGCAAGCTGTATAGTTTTCACAATGTACAAGTGTGCTTATCCAGGTTGTAGTGTTGGAGTAGGACCGGACTGGCAACAGGCCACTCCCACAAGGCCTGTCTTCCTTATATCTATGCTTACTGGAGAAGGGATGAGGTGAGTGAATAAATATGAGTTTGTGTGCCTAAAGAAGTCAGCATCAAACACTCGAATGAAAGCACAGCTCTGTCCGGCTGTATATGTTTGAGAAGTGATCCCAGTGGAGACCATTATTATTCTCCACCAGCACAGCAGTCAAAGAAAACAGTCTCACCTCCAGTCTTTCATGTTGGGTTGTTTATTTCTGTGCCAAATAACTAATCTGATCAAAGAAGGAAACCAACAAATTAAAGTGTTAATTTGAGTCAAGCAACTGTCCAGCGACTGAATGTTTTTGGGAACTTTTGGTTGTTTTTGCACTGAAAAAACTTAGAAAAACATGTGTCCTTATTGCAAAGTATGGAAATCTTTCTGTCTCCAGGGAGGATTTTCATAATATTTACTTTCTAACTTTCTATTTTCATGGAGTGGTGCAGGTATCATGCTACCTCCAGGAAGTTATACAGTGTTGCTTTAAAAAAAAAACAAAAAAAAACAATTGCAAAACTGTCTGCCTAAATAAAAAATATAAAAATGTTATGTCAAGGTTCATCTTGAAAACAAGATGAACCTTGCACCTGTTTTACTGAGTGAACATTTTGGAGGTAGAAGTACTAGAGAGTTATAATAAAAAATTAAATAAAAAATGCATTGAATTAGCTGGAGGATTAATCATATTGTGCATGTTTTCTGTTGATGAGGAAACCCAGAGAAAACCCACCCAGACACAGAAATAAATATGTAAACTCTGCACAGAAAATCCCATACTGCCCAGTTGTCAAACCCAGGACCATCTTGCCGCAAGGTGAGAGTGCCAGCTTAAAGTAGCTATTCACAGTGATTCAAGGTCATTATCTTCTGGGAAAAGCTGATTGGGTAATTTCATGTACACATTCAAAGAAATGTACAGACCAGAAAGAGTTAATGATTGACTAAGGAGTTACAGTGGCACTGTTTGACAATTAAGACCTGGGGCTACCTCTAGAATATTACAACCCAGGTGTGAGAAAAATATATTTTATTTATATAGCCTGCAGCACAACCTGAATATTTTCATTTTGTCATAAATATATAATGTGTGCTAGTAGTGGTTGGTTATTATTTCACATTAACATGACAGCTAAATCTGTACTAAACAATGTTGCCATATACACTAGACCAGTAATTACTTTCATTTGTTAAATTTCATCATTACCCTTCCGTCTCATTACTTCTATACTATTGCCTGATTCATACTCCTGGTTTTATGATTTTAGTGGGCGTTTTTCCGTGCATTTTCATAGCTTTTGGCCTGTGGGGTGCCGTTTTCATTTACCATTTCATCACGTGGGTGTTCAGATTCCCTACAGATTAGAATAGTTAGTAAAAGCTGTATTCATTTGGTTCATTGGCTGGAAATAACTTACAACTTCAAGCCTACAGCATCAATAAATGAAACAAGACAAGTTTTTTAATTACTGATTTTCACTTCAGCGAGTTTGTGTTTTTCAATAACCAGTGCACTGTTCTCGAGAAATCTGGTGTGCTTTAACTTCCCTTGTTACAGTGCAGCGTAATTAGCTGATTTGCTGATATGCTAAAGTACTAATTATGTTTCACAGCTTGCTAATTGTTTTAGACAACAAAATACATTCAAACAGTACTTGATGTCTTTTTGTCCCCAAGGAAAAAAAAAATATTATAGAAAATCCAACTCTGTTCTTGAGAAGTTTCATTTTAAAAGTTACATATTTTCATTCATTTGTGTCTCTTAATAGTAAGTTGAGATGTGTTATGCTACCATCTTCAGCCAGGATTAATTGCCAATGCTTTTTAGCTCACAGGACAGTGCACCCAAATTCACAAAGTTGTATTTTATGGTTTCAGAGTACAGTTTACAGTTGTCATCTTGAGTGGAGTATATGCATCCCATTAAGATCAATGTCCTGCAAAATAGACCACGAGAGAAGTTCTCACTATCACAGAGCTTTATAGCCCTTTAGTTTGACACGAGCAGACCGAATGGTTCACTTTGCTTTTTAAATGTGATGTAATAATGTCTACTATTCTCATTAAATCGAGAAAGGGATTTTTCTAATGCTGAATATTGTAGATGTGAAATGAACACACGAAACAATTTGAAGCCATTATTAGATACCTATGTTCAAACCCATCCAGATGTGTATGGGCACATTTACAACTGAGGGCCATTTACACAGCAGAAACAGAGGAATGGGAATGGGTGGGGGTGCTGTAATGGGTGACCTGCAATACCCTCTCCCCAGCGTTGATTTGTCTTGTTCTCCTCTATGGCTCCCTAAGGCCTCATTTAAGCCTCATCTCATCTGACCTAACCCAATCTGCAGTCCACTTGAGGAGCCAGGCAGCCACGCACTGTAACCATTGTCATCTTTCCTCATTGGCTGACACTATGGTGACACTTGGAGAGGCCACAACGTGCACCACCTTCACCCACGTCTTCCTCTCAATCACACTTTGAATTGCAATACTCTAATTCTCGGCTGGCATGTCACTCCACAGCAGGGATATGAGATTTGTCAAGTGTGAGACTGGGGAGAACCTGCCATGCACAATGCGTAGATGTGCTATTTCCTCAGTGGACGACAAGCAATTCATTTTATAAATGTCAGACGAAGCTCAGAAAGCCATCTAACCCCTCCACCCCCACCACAAGGCTTCCCAGCCCATGGCCTGATGGGTAATATTGTTATTGGAGATCATTTTGATTGGTTGCCTTTGCCCTTTTCATTGTGTGAGTGGCAGCAAGGAGAGCCATGACAAGGTATGAAGACGCACACACCCGGTGTATGTGTGCCTGATGGTTTATGTAAACAGAGATTAGAAATGCAATAAAACTGTCACATAGAGGAAGCAGCTGTCATGGCGTCAACCTGAGCACACTGACACTCTTATCTTTCTATTATAGACACTCACACAGGGCTATAAATGTGTGTGTGCACTCTGAATGCATATGCTACCTGGTAAATGGGGAGAATTACTGAATGTGCTAGATTCTTTACAACACAAATGTGGTTATGGTGTTATTACTTCAAATCAATTAACAGAAAGTACAGCAGCACTGGCTCCATCAAAGAGTAGGATACATGGTGAAAAAAAGTTTGTTCCAATTTTACACTGAGTAGCAGTCATCAAAGAAAGAATTATATGAAAAGTTATGCTGGATATCTCTTCAAAAATGCCTTTAAAGTTGTTCTTTGGTGTAGTATGAGAATGGGAGCAGATTACAGCGGGTACAGAGTGGCCTAAGCTTCCCGGCCTCATGTCCTGGTGTGGACTGTGCACTGTGTGTGAGGGGCTATTGAACAGGAGTTGCTCCTCTATTTCTTGGTGCCACAGCTTATTTCACGGCCTTTCGTCTGCTGTTTGTATGTGGCTCTGTGGAGATGCCTCCCTCTAAGACTCATTTGCCATGCCTCCCCAACATGATAGTGTGTGTAAACCGGGTGAGCGTGTGCACATATGTGTCTGCAGTGCGGACCAGGCACTGATGGCTCCCCGGACACAGGAGGAGTTAGCCTCTGCCCCGGTTTCCATGGCAGCTGCTGGCTTTATTAGACTCTCACTTTGGCCCCCCATCACACACACACACACACACACACTCATACTTGTACTCTGACAGGGCTACATTGCCACCCCACCCTGAGGCATTCACATTTTGGAGCAGTTAAGAAACTTGTCAGGAATGAGAGATGGGCGATGTGTAGCTAAATGAAGCGCAATGGAGAAAGCGTCACACGATTTCACAGTTGAGTAGCCTCCGGCGCTCTGCTGCTGCCCCACACAAACACACCAGCAGGGTGAGATGAGCCTGAAATGAGGGCCATACAGAACATCAATACAACCCTCCATATCTGTGCTCGCCAAGACCCATTCCAGATCAATATTCTCCAGACCAAACCAATGTCACATTGTGTATGCTACAAGGCAGACAGCATTTGAGTTGCTCGAGTTCGCATCAATCAGCCCGCAGTCAACCATCCACCATTACAGTGTGCTCATAACATGCTTCATAAAGGCTGTAACCATATCAACAGCCCAGTGTTCAGCACAGAGGCCAGCCTAAGCCGCATGGTTGGTCTAATCGCCGCCTTTGATGTAGAGCATATTAGTATTCGGACACTTACTGACACATTCAGTCCATTTAAAACTAAAAGCTGTCCCCGACCAGAGCTGCACAGCTTCCTCTGAAAGTTTATGTGCATCCATTATATGCCATATACATGACACTCTAATTGCCACAAAGATCATCTCTCTGTCAATGGCATGGGACTCATGGTGTTGACCTTTTGCTTTTTGTAACTAATGCTTGTTGCTGTTTGTGTCTTCATGACCTTTCCTCCTCTGCTCCTGCTCCAGTACTCTCACAAGAATATGACTGGCCCAACCACCCCTACGAATCTAGTTCTCATCACACATTTTAATTCAGCTGGGTCACTGATGGCATTTTGTTGGTCCATTTTAAATAATTTGTCATGTTTGTTTGTGGCATTTTAAAAAAAAAAATAATTATTATAACTGATGCATGTGCAAATAATGTAGCCATCCAATGATGGAGAGCCATATTAACTGTGTTTTAAGATATTTTTTCAATACCTATAAAAACAGGAGGGAAAGATACGCAAGGTGACTTAAAATGTATGCCATAGCAAAGTGGTGGCACTGCAAATAGTTTTCTATGATTACCAAGATACTCTTGATCAAGAAATTTGCAAGAATTCCCAGGCACTGCTCTGCGCACGTGACAGGCTGTCTCACTCAATGAAGAATGGATCAAATACAGACAAATTGAACAGAATAAAACTTTACCCTTGCCTAAACACTTGAATATAGGCTAACAGCATTGAGAGCATCTGTAATGTTCACAGATACGGTCTGATAGTTCTGATTGGTCTATGTTTACCTTTGCTGAAATGTCAGCTGACACTAGACATTAGCGTTACTCATTTCTGCTCAGCAAGAGGTGTAATTGCTAACATTTGGCAATAATACCATACAGACTCGACCCACAATATCAGTATTATTACAAAACATGTATCAATAAAACATATTTAAATCATAAGTTATCCCAAATTAAATTGTAAGATATGATTACAACACAGTTAAACTTGATATGGTTGATCTTGGGGAAATTCCCGTCTATGTCAGTTTCATCATAAATGTACAATAGTGTGGCAAACAAAAGTCATTCAAAAGACAGTGAGCTGTGTGTCAAAGGGTGAGATATAGAGTCCAGTATTCAGATGTTGTGCTGAGTTTAAATGAGGCTGTATAAGTTTCCGAGGTAAGCCCACAAAAGGGAAGTTGCAAAAGCAAATATGAGATGTGACCAGAGCATTGATGAGGACCTCTGTACAGTGTGCAGAGATTTCAGAGGTGGAAAGAAAAAGTAAGTGAAGTGTTGTTGATGTTGGCCAGGGCTTTAGAGAGTCTGAGTGAGTAAGTTAGCAATAAAAAATGAGAGTGGTAAAAATGAGAGGACCTAGTACTATGCCTTGTGGGTAAATGTGACGAGGAAACACCCTGATGATCTGGTGTTCCTTGAAATTATTGTGCATGGTCAGTGAAATATGCATGGGAAAAGAGTGAAACTTCAAGTAACCCCAAAGACATTTTTCATTTGATGCTAAGGAATAAATCTATCAACCAATACTGTCCAGGTCAGAAGTATATTTAATCATAATTCTAAATCTTAAATATGGTTTTGGTACCCAGTTTTGGCAGCAGTCAGATGAACATCAAATAGTATCTGACAATGAAAGTGAAAAGTTAAAAGTTAGAAGAAAAACATGCATTATAACAGAATATGTTTAATATGTGTTTCATAATTCTTCTATGTTTTATTTGTTTTTCCAATTGCGTTACTGAGATACTTCCTCCTTGTTATGATAACCAACATTAGACATTAAGTTTAATGTATTAAGGTTAAGGTAGATGTTGGTAGACTAAAGCACATTTTTCAAGGTTCAGATGGGGCAGGTAGGATACAGTGAATCATGTTAGTTAAGACACAGGTCATAAAAGAAATCTGACATGCACCTCACTACATTACAGGGTATTTATTTGTGTGTAAAGTGCCCTGTGCCCTTCTCTGAGGACGTCACACATTCTGCTCCCACTATGACTTCAACACTTCACCATCTGGTGGGGACTCATTTGAGCTGCAGCAGACCCACAACTAAATCAGGTTTAGTTTGGAGTTAACAGCTGCTCACACTGCTCCAAGCTGCCATTGTCTCTGTGTTAGGATAACGATAATCACTTGTGATCACCAACCACATATATGCTGTTTAATGTGACATGAAGCGAGGTGTTCAGGAGCAGGTGGCAGTGCTCTCATGTTGTTCTGTGTTAGGTACTCCAGTCTATAAGCAGCCAACAGACTACAACCACTTCAGTTTACTTACCCAAGTCAGAAGTGGAAAGAGATACATTTGAGTCATATTGAAATAAGTCCTACTTCAAAGTACTATTGCAACTTTGAGTACATCCTTTTTTTGAAATATGCATGGGGAAATTGCTCTTCTGTACCAGAGACACCTGCAGCTCGGTCCTTGTTGCCATTTCTTTGAGGAGAGCTCTGTCTTACATACACATTAAATTAACTACGTCTGTAGACATCAAGAGTATTTTCCATCTAAGCACAACACTAGGGCTACTTGAATTATTTCTACAATACTGGTCACTCCACCCACTTTCTGTATAGAATAGTATTTTTGTTGGTATGAGAGAAAAGCCCTTGAGAGAAAGTTTCTTTATTGGCAATTTTATTGTCCCTGTAGGTAAATTAGACCTTAACAGTTTACTCACCGTTCAGTACTGCTGGCGCAACCTGTCAGAAGCAGTGGGTAACCACAGTGCACTGCTGGATCCTTGTTAGTAGTACACCACTGAGGGATTAGTCTGTTGTGCATGTTTAGGAAAATGGTTTAAATAAGACTACCCAGGCAGAGAGAACATGAAAACTCAGGGCCCAACACAGTCTAGGAATTAGTTATTTGCATGATTGTAACTCCTACAAGAGCATATTTTTGATTTAGCAGCACTTGCCTGATTTTAGGCTACGGTCAACCCACCCCTGGCTTTAATCATCGCTGCTCCAAGGTTGCATCACTCACATTGTATAAACTTTATTCACCTGTCTCCTACCGCCCGTCTTTCTGCCATCAGCTGTTGGTATTCTCATCTGAGAGCAGACAGCACAGAGGGGGAGAATAAGCATAGGGATGCAAGGACACATAGTGCAGAGAATACTAAGCACTAGTGGCTGTTAAACACAAAGCCCGCAGCAGCACCACACAGCTTTGCTGAGGGCCCATAACCATACACACACATTTATACAAGCGCTCACACAGCTGAGTATTAGCACAGCCCTCGGCACGGCTTCAATAGAACGTATTTGTACCTCGAGCTTAAACAGCGAGGATTACTGGGGATACGAGGGGAATGCTAACTTCACTAAGGAGGCCCACGACCTTGCTTTGGACTCAGGAAGAAGAGGGGGGTAGAGAGGGGTAGAGGGGGGATCGAGGTTCTGGTGGCTGCTACTTGATTTTAAAGAATGCCAGCTTCAATGGTGTGCCTCTATGGGCCAATATTTTTTGAGGGAAGTGATCAGGATTTGGACTTTCTCTTTAACTCTTTCACTTTAAAAAGTCTAAGTACTTGATTAGCATGCCTTACGTTTACATGCACAGGTAACTATGCTCTTAATACAGTTTTTATCTCCAGAGACGTCTCCAGAGTCCTGATCAGGCCACTCTTGTCTCAGTCTACATGCATGTCAAAGAATCAAATATACCAGGGACAAGAGACATTCAGGGTTGTTTAATAATTTTGCATTAATGATAAATCTTAGAAGCTATAATTGCTGATTCTGATTTATATTAAGATTTTCTCACCATTTGCAGTTGAATGCCTCTTCTACTCTATAGCATGATTGAACCTCACTACTTTATGCATCTGACTACACACAAAGCTCCCTAGTTGTGCTAATGAATCTAATTAAATGATTGTAGCATTTTTGAAGGAATTCTGTGTATTAAGGATATAGATAGAGTGGTTCCTTTTTAGAACTTTCTTGGACTATTGTATTGGACTATATTACGTTTCATTGGTATCTTAGTGTTATCTTAGTACATATAAACATGAACCAAAATCGCTAATAAAATCTAATTGTAAAACAACTATGCAAATGATGAACCACAGATTTAGCATGAATAATATATGTATACCTTTGTATATCACGCTTCTGTCTATATTCATGTTCATACAAGAGGCTAGGTAGGGTCGCACATTTTTTTCCCATTTGGCACGTATTCCTCAGTGCCCAACTGTGTGGAAACAGGGGATGTATCATATACTTGTTACGAGTGGCAGGACAAAATGCATAATTCATTTTCATTTGGGTGGCTGTAATGGGGTTTATATGTGTGTCCATGGAAGCGCCGCCGGGAACGTGCCTCTTCTCGCCCTGAATGTTTGCGTGAGCGAAGGGAGAGAAGTTGGCACATCTGTGTAATAACCTGGGATTGGATGTGTCAGGTCATTTCTACAAGTGTTAAAGAAAGCAGGCTGGAAAGAGACAGGCAATCTGATGAGTGGGGCCCAGGCTCATCAGCAAAGCGTGAGGGGCTGGTGGAGGGGGTACAATGGAGATATGGCCAAATGCAGAGATAGAAAAAGAATAACAATGTGATGGCAGAGGAGGTGAATATTTGGGTAACAAGGATAGGTTAGAAGGGAGGACAAATCAGCAATTAGGTCTTGTCAGATAGACTATACAGAAGTATGCAGAGCGATTCATCTGAAGGAAGTGGACCAAAAGCACGTAAAAAATTGGCTTAGTTCTGAGCTAATGTACATGTCAGAGTTGGTGATTAAAGATTCAAAAGAGTACTCTTAAAAACACATCACTTTAAATTATATTGATTCTTTATGCTAGGTGGGATTGATTGGCAAAAAAAATGTAAACCAGTGTTTCTCAAACTTTTCATGCCAAAGTACTACCCAAGAAAATATTTTGCCTTCCAAGTACCTCCAGTTTAGAAGCGGGTCTAATACAGGGCTATTGCAGGGCTAAACTTGGACTAAACTAAGTTAAAACAGGTCTAAAGTAGGAGTAAACCAAGTCTACACAATTGCTATGTGGTTCTTGACAAGAACTAACTCAAACAAGGACACAAAGGTGTATTAAGTCAGCAAATATTTGAACTGCAGTCAAATCCATGTATTAGACCTTTCCAATACAACCAGCAGTAAATTCCACCGAGAACCACTGATGTAAACCTTGGCTCATGTAAAATATAAAATTGGACTTGCGTGCATTGTTACATCCCCAGCTGCAAATTCCAATTCTGTGTTTATTCCCTGATCATGATCTCCTTCAATGGTCCAGTTAGGTTGCCTTGTGCATGCTGGGCATTATTGCCACAGTATGTCTCCACATGTTTGTATATGTCTGTTCATCTAACTGTCCATTACCAAGTAGTATACACAGCCTCTGGCCCACAGTTAATGGAGTCTATGCTTCAGCCACCTGCCACTTTAATGGAAATACGCAGGTACAAATGAAAGAATGTTTGGTGGAGGATATATCACTCTCGATTCTTTTCTCCGACAGTTTTTAAATTTTTTTTTATTTGGCAATCAGTCAATCAGTTCTATTATTTTAAGAAATCATAATTGTATTTTTACGTTTTCTTTTTGGTTTTGAATATGTTACTTGATAAAGGGTCTACCTGATAAAAAAATATTTTGCATGACAAGTTTTAGCTACAACCACTAAAAATGCATGACTGGACCTATTGTTATTACAAATATTAGATTCAAAACTAATGTTTGAAAGAAAGAAACGTTGCTGTATCTGTAACTTTAAACTGTATTGTTTTGGGTTGAATTATCTTCTTCACTTCACTTCACTCTTCACTTTCCAGGAACCTACAAAAACATTTTGGTTGTAAAGTGGAATTTATTATGTAATAATAGAGCAGCCATTGTGCACAGGGAATGATATAGTGCCACATACTGTGAAGTGTCTGCTTAGGAGGACCCATTGTTTGAAGTTGAGGTGAGCTGACCAGTCACCGGAAACTCCTTCGTACCGCCCTCACTGCCGCCTGTTTAAGGTCACGTCATCCCCGTAGCAACATGAACGTCAGTGAGCACCCCGGCCCGCAACACACCCCCACCCTCCACCAAACCCACGCACCACTCTGACCAAATGCCACCCTCTGCATGTGTATGTGTGTCTCCTGAACCTCCACAAATGCCACTGACCACTGACACCATCAAACCAAACAACAGGGTCCTGCTATTAGATCATGTTAGAGTGCTAACTTCAAAGAACATGAGTTAGTCTTATATATAGTTTTAGACAGTTTGTATTATGGGGTTGGGGTATGTGAATAGTCTTATCTTTTGAACGTTTGACGTGCCTCCAACAAATCCACTGTCTTTTCATATTTGTTTAAAACAATATACTTTGTTTAAAGGCTCTGTACTTGATTTTTGTCCTATGGTCAAATTGTCCAATAATCAGGAAGTGTGTGCTAGCTTTACTGTGATAGCAGAACATCACTCTGGACTCTTTCAGTTCTGAAAAGTGCTTATAAACTTGCAGTGAATAATTAGGATGCATAAGGTAAGTGAGGAATAACTTTGGACCACTGCAAACTGTTGAAAATTAACTAGTTCTATTTTTCACATTTTTAAGATAATGAAAATCAGATATGCCTGTAACTTGATTTTTATCTTCTAATCTTATTGAGCTCATTTGAACCATGACCCTAGATGTTTTGAGGTTGGTTATATAACGGAAAATGTAACCTGCCATGAAATCAGCAAATTCATAAAAAAAAATATTGTGAAGTCCAAAACATCTGTGAGGAAAAACAGATGTTTTTGAGATACATAATTATAATGTAAAGAAATCAAGGCTGGACATTTTATATCCTCATGAAATTGCCAATGTTTTGGGGAGAAACAAGCCCAAAAGTCTCCCAATGCAAAGAGTGGTGTTTTGGGATGGCCTTAATTGGAGTTCAGACCTGGCTCATATGCATGGAAATGTGTGCTTCTCTGTCTCGTCCATGCCCCTTCTCATTTGCCCGCCGTGACAGGCTCGCCGCTTCTCGCTAATGCTAACACGCCGCTGCTTAGCTTCTAATTAAGATGTATGAGTCAGTGTGTTGTGTGTGTTGCCATTATAGTCTGCCACACATGAATAGGCCTGTCTCTTTTTGGCAGGCCTGTGCGATTTGGCGTCCAGAAACAGTGTCTAATTTAAGATGTCACACATGCCGTGTTGGTTCTATACGCAAGCTTTACTCATGCATTTACAATGAGAATGTTAAAAATATATTGTTTATTGAGGTACTGATATATTGGCTGTGTTATGATGCTTTTGGATTTATTATGAACATTTCAAAGTGATACAGTGATTAGGTGTGTGTACAGTAATTAGGAATTGAGACACTTCTTATTTATATAAGTATATTGTTCATAACAGTTGAACAGTGCCAAGTTAACACAATAAAAACTTAATTTATTCCTAATGATGCATAGAAACTTGTTGGTTGGTTGAATATCTTCCATGTCTTCCATGACGTGCTTTGTTCAGAAGCAGAAAACATTGAGTGTGAAACATCCTGATAACAAAAATCTTCATTTTCTTTAACTCCAGAAAACTTTGTAATTCTGAGTCACACACATTTGTGCCACAGAACACTAACTCTTTGAAAACAAGTGGTTAGCACGATATATTTGAAACAATCTGACTGTCAATCGGTGGCGCTAGAGTACACACTATATAAGTCACTTTTGCTGCCCTGACCTCCAGCACTTTCAGGGTGGCTGTGCTACACTTTTCCACACTAGTTCCGCTGTTTTCCACCTTGCTGACGTCTATGTGCTTGTGTTAGCTCCATTGTCAAATACATTATGTTGTTTGCCTTCAGTATCCTCAAATGAACGTGTTAATGCAGAACCTTGTTTGTTGCCATGTGAATGTGCACTACAACGTAGAGTTCTGATTTCATTCATTCCCATTGTTAGAAGTGTAATTTATGTTCATATTTTCAGGTGGAAAGGAGTGCTTGGATCATGGCACTTCCATTAACTCTTGCCTGGGAAAGTAAAGACTGTGTCCTCTCCACTTGGAGGGTCATTGGTGAACAACTGCAAATCCTTCCCTGATGGACTGTATTGTTAAAGGAGTTCTCCCACACAAACATGTTTTCATATCTTTCTACGCTAAAGCTTACACTGTCTTAGTGATCCACCTCTTTCCCAAGCACTTCACACTTCAATAGTTATTGTATGCAAATCTTCTTCAACTCTTTGTCCTTTGCTCCATTGTTCTATATTACAATGGTTAATCGAAGTCTCTGTTGCTCTTCATTGTTGACTGAAAAACCTGCTGTAAACCAAAGTCAGTGGAGGAGCGTCTGTCAGAGCATCTGTGTTTATTAAAAAGCTTCCATTCATAACTTTTTTTCGAACACTAAGTTGTTGGCATGGTTGGAAGGATTTGTCCTTTTTTTTTTTTTTTTTTTTTTTTTAAATAAATTTTATCATCAGCAACTTTTTGCTTGTTTACCTATAATCATCAGTAATTATCTGATGAGAATCATGTGAAAGGTTAAGGTATTGAATCTTACATGGGGGTCGATTTCCACATGCCGTTAAGTTACTAAAAGTATATTTATTGTGTCAAAGTTACCAAACTATTTGCTCTAACAACCTCAATGTAAAGGAACAGAGAAAAAACAACTAGAGTCTCACAAGTAACTGTACCTGCCGTTCAAAGTTCAAATGTTTTTCTGCTTAATGCAAACATGGTGGCTGAGTGCCTAGCACTCATGCCTGATAGCGAGAAGGTTTAAAATGTGATTCTTGGGTTGGTTGGGTCTTCCTGTGTGGAGTTTGCATGTTTCTTCACATGTCTGGGTCAGTTTCCTCCAGGCACCCCGGTTTCCTCATCAACCTAAAACATACACAATGGCTAAAATAATACTCCAGTTAAGGTAGACCTGACCAAGCCTAGCGCAAGATAAAGGAAATGGATCCCGGGATGCTATACTGCAGCACCCTCTGCTCCTGACAGGTTGCCTCAGTGGCATTTGGAGGATGGGTCAAATGCAGAGGACAAATTTCCTTACAGGGACAATAACGTGTGCCTTGACTTTAAAACATCTCTGCATTATGGTTTATAAACTTGTTTGCAGTGAAGTGGACGTGTTGTGGATGTGTACCTGGTCAAAACTGTACTGTGCACCACAGCTCTGCAATTGATTGAAAACATTTCAGGCTTGTGGGATTTCGTCAGCTACAAAACCATGAGAAGTGTAACTAATTGGTAGTCGGTAGTAATAAATGTAAAATATTCTTCTCTTTGTTTAGTTTGATACACTAACCAATTTATACAATTAATGACAGTATACTTTATACTATATCTCGTTATGCTAAAGATATGCATGTATTCCACAATATGAATCATCCACAGTAAAAGAAATGAATGACGGTTGCCAGAGCTGTCATTGGTAAAAAACAGTCTCTTAAGGCCCACCTGCCAAGCTGTCAGTCAAACGTCTGTGCATCGACAAATCCTGCCAACCCATCAATGGTGTGTGCGCTATGAGTAATGTGTTATTGATGTGGCAAATGTCGTTAGAGTAGAGGCAGAAAGTGATGCAGAGGTTTGAGTGCTCAAGGTGTAGTGAGATAAACATGATGATCCTCCGCTCAAAGTCAGGACCTGTGAGACGTGCGCATGAAGACTTTGACAGAGCTGCAATTACCTCTGATTACTCTGCTAATCATAATCAAACAGCTCCATGTTGTCCGTGGCGGGGTTGGGTGAAGACACTGTCCTCTCGGCTGTCTCGCCATGATTGCCGTTTTGTGCCTCAGGTGGAGAGGGATGTGTTTGTCAGAGGAGCTGATCACAAATCAAATTATCAACTTGTTTTCTCGTCTAAAATGATAAGGGTCCAAATGGCATCCATTTGTGGGAGTCACCCACAAGTTAATTGCCTCCAGATAGTCTCATGCACATGTAAATGTGGTTTGGTGATTCGTTTACAATCATTTCCAACCATTTTGCTTTTGCCTAGCCACCCACCATAACCAAATGTGTGCCCTTTATGTGAGTATTGTGTGTGATTGGCACACTACTGTGATGAAGACCGGGAGCCAACTCATCAGCCATCCTTAACTCACTGTCAAATAATATGCCCCGCAAAATAATGGACGCAGTTATATGTAATATGCACACAACAGTCGTGAGCTCAGTTACATTTCACAGAGGTGCTTGTGGTACAAGACACAGTACAGTACATATGCAGTACATATATATAATGACTAGATTTGTTACATTATTAGATTTACAATTATTTGTCATTGCCCTTTTTGACTGAACTGACATGTTTTAAAAATAATATTGAATAAATATTTTATCGACCTTTTTTCAAAGACAGATTTCAAATAACCTAAAAAGGAATTAACTCATCCATGACAACATGAAAAGATTAATCTGTCCATCCATCCATCCATTTTCTTCCGCTTATTCGGGGCCGGGTCACGGGGCAGCAGTCTAAGCAGGGACTGCCAGACTTCCCTCACACCAGACACATCTTCCAGCTCCTCCAGTGGGACCCCAAGGTGTTCCCAGGGCAGCCAAGAGACATAGTATCTCCAGCGTGTCCTGGGTTTTCCCCGGGGCCTCCTCCCAGTGGGACATGCCCGAAACACCTCCCTAGGGAGGCGTCCAAGGGACGACCTCAGCTGGCTCCTCTAGACGTGGAGGAGCAGCGGGTCTACTTCAAGCTCCTCCCATGTGACTGAGCTCCTCACCCTATCTTTAAGGAAGCGCCCAGTCACCCAGAGAAGGAAACCGATCCGGAAACCCATCCAAGATCTTGTCCTTTCGCCCCTTACCCAGAGCTCATGGCCATAGGTGAGGGTAGGACCAGTAAATCAAGGGCTTTGCCTTTTGGCTCAGCTCCTTCTTTACCATAACGGACAGATACAGCGACCACATCACTGCAGACACTGCACCAATGCGCTTGTCAGTCTCACACTCCATCCTTCCCTCACTCGTGAACAAGACCCTGAGATACTTGAACCTCCACTTGAGGATGCTTGAACCTCCACTTGAGGCAAAGACTCTTCACCTACCCAAAGAAGGGAACCCACCTTTTCCTGAGAACCGTGACCTTGGATTTGAAGAAGCGGATTCTCATCCCAGCTGCTTCACACTCGGCTGTAAACCACCACAGCATCTGCTACAGGTCCTGGCTGGATGATGCCATCAGAACAACATCAACTGCAAACAGCAGCACTGAGATTCTGTGGTACCCGAACTGGACACCCTCCAGCTCCTCGCTCCACCTAGAAATTCTGTCCATTAAAAACAATGAACAGAACCGGTGACAAAGGGCAGCCCTGGTGGAGTTCTACATGCACTGGGAACAGGTCTGGCTTACTGCAGACAATGCGAACACTGCTCTGGTTATACAGGAACCTGACAGCCCTTAGCAAAGGGCCCCAGACCCCATACTCCCGGAGCGGACTAGATGGAGAGTATAGAGCCAGTCCAGTGTTCTGACGCAACTGGCCTTGAGCTCATCATGAGTTCAAGGCCAGTTACTCTCTTAGTCTGATCCATCCCCCAGGATGCCCCTGGGTGACCCTACCAGGGACAAAGCCCCCGACAACATAGCTCCCAGGATTATTCAGGTGCTCAAACTCCTCCACCGCGTTAAGGTGGCAGTTCGAGGAGGGGGTGAAAAATTTAAAAAAAGACAGAAAAAAATAAAGACAGAGTGAAAAGATTCAGTCCGTCTTTATTTTTTTTTAGACTGTTAGGCACAGATTCTTCTCTCTTAAGGAAGTCCACTGGAAGTGGCTGAAACAAGTTAAGCAGTTATATAAACGCTATTTTCTAGTATGTTTCCTCAACAAAGATTTACCTGGAGTTGTGTTTTGTTTCATTCAAACATGTTTAACACACAAACCCTGCATATTTAGACTAGGTTGTTCTCTCAAACTGAAAATACTCCATGTTATCTCATGTGGTAATACAGGAAGTGCTCCACTGTGTTTTTACACTTTATACACCTTCACTAGAATTATTTGGATAATTTTAGCCTTTTAATTGCCCATTTCTACTGAACTAAAGGTAAAATGGAACTGTTAACTCGAAAACTATGGCGTCATGATGTCACAAGGTGGAACAGTGCATTTCGAGTTTTGGAGGCAGACTAATAATAAAGGGTTACTCATACATGTTGAATGAAACAAAACACAACTCAAGTTTTTTTTAAGGAGGTAATTGCATTATAACATGGCTTAAAGCTCACAAGAGTCAATTTTGTGTAATATAGGACTTTTACTAGTATGATGTGCTAAGCTGCCTAAAATAACAACAGGCCAACATATGGGACCTTTGATGATATAGACCCCAATTCAAACATAAACATGAGACAGACAGTACCAAATGCACCATGCTACATTGTGAACAAAGAAATGAGGAGCATCCAAATAGACTTCAAATCCACTCACTTTGTGACTGGGGGCTATGAGTAAATCAGTGCTCCTCGCTCACAGAGACAGCAGGTGGTGGGAGCCAGAAAGCTGTCACTGCAGCTAAACAAAGCAGCGTGTTGTTGTTGGGAGCTGCTGATGGAATCTGACCATGCTCCCAAATTGACACAGTTCACTGTTATCTGGGTATAAAAGCTGAGGCTCGAGCATTCGTCATGTTGGAGCGAGGCACAGTTGGCAGCAGGGATAATGTAAGTGTGTTAGCAAGTTCTGGTGACACCAAATACACTCTCAGAATGGTTTGCTGGCTGTTATTTGCCTGAGAAATGTCTCAGGAAACACTTAACTGTGCACTTTGCATTCATTCACTAAACATTATACTCTACATTGTCAAACAAAATAGTTTAACAAAGTTTGTGAAGTCAGATTGTCTCAGAATTACTGTTCTAGTGAGAATACAGCCGCCTCTGGGCCATTGGCATGAAGTTTCAGAGCATGGCACTATGATAGTGGTACCTTTATATTCCAAAGAGACACTTGCCTTTTGATAATTGATTGTTAACAGACACTAACGATATGAGCTCAAGGTAATTTTTTCTCTTTCAATAATGACCCCCATTTCCTTTTGTAGTTATCCAGTCTTTATTCACCAGTACTGTATCATGTTTTATCATTTTTAAAATTAGCTGTTTATTAAAACAAAAAAAACAAAAAACAAGCTCATGTCAAATACATTGATATATTTGGTTGGTATAGCTGGCCCAAATGCACTTCTACTACTACGTGGTACCTGCCGTTTTCTGAAAAACATTTCTCACCGTTTGTTAATGATTTACAATTAAGTACGTTTGCTAAGATGATTGCTTTCATTCACTAAAACAACTTTTGTTAATCTTATACCTCAAACTAATAAACCACAAAGAGCATAATGAAAATGGTTGACTTAAAGTCAAAGTTTCAGGGCACTCCTTCCTTGTGACCTCCTGAAGATATGGTAATGGCATATTTGTGTGTGAAACTTGAAATGTGTAATGATCTTAATAAATGCTCATGATCTTAAGGCTCAATCATAAGTTTTTTTTAAGTGCTGAAGATGAAATTATAATCCTTGGGCATTGCATGGTAGTGTAAGTATATTTGGCCATTTGAAATCAATAATAGTATAATGGTTGAAGGAGTTTAGATGCTTATTAAGGAGAACAGAAAGAGTTTTTGGAAATATGTTTGAGGGGGAGAATAAAGTGCAACTCTTTGGAATAGACTGCATTATGTGGTGGACTGCTGCTTTGCCAATTACAAGGGAACTGATACACTCTAATAGAATAGTGTGCTACTGCGCTATCTTTGCTGTAAATCTCTTTTTTGTCAAAACAACATTCACAAACATACTCCTGGAGGACATTGAAAGACAGATTTCGGTCTTTCAGCTCACCAGGCTGGGCTGTATTC
Source organism: Periophthalmus modestus (assembly GCA_019594935.1). Classification (NCBI taxonomy): domain Eukaryota; kingdom Metazoa; phylum Chordata; class Actinopteri; order Gobiiformes; family Gobiidae; genus Periophthalmus; species Periophthalmus modestus. Next base: position 24,696,744 of record JAIEZT010000013.1, on the reverse strand, counting down.
ACCATTGCCACTTGTCTGCTTAAAATGAGCCCAAATGCCACCAGAGGTAATAAAAGCTTAACTAAAACTATGGTGGAGACTTCAGGCTAGTAGCACCATCTGTCTTTCTCTCACTCACAAACACACAGACATATAGCTGTTTCAACATCGCTAACAACTGTATTTCAGCTAATGTCCAAAGGGCTAGCTAAAGGACATTCATGGAGATGAGCCCCCATTCTCGACACAGCTGGGGCCACTGCTCCTGATGAGGTGCCCCAAAGGCACTGAAGAATGGGTCAAATGCAGAGGACAAATTCTTTACAGAGACAATAAAGTGTGTCTTGATGTGCACCTTAGAAGCACTAGTGTGATTCCGCTCAACAAAATATAACTGAAAAAGATCAAGTGCAGTATAAGACCTCCAAACACAAGTGAGAACTTTGCATTTCGACTCAGTGACAGTGACCACACCAGTGCAGACACTGCACCGATCCATCTGTCAGTCTCTCTCTCCATCCTTCCCTCAGTTGTGAACAAGACTCCAAGATACTTGAACTCCTCTTGAGCATTCCCTAGTGGTGTACAAAAGACGAAGAAATCTCAGAGACAAACTGGTACATTCTACCTTCCTCCAAACCAAACTACCTCAGGCCAAACCAGGGCCGGCCCTAGCTTTCAGGGGGCCCTAGGGGAAGTATTTTTTTTAAATTTTAGACGTTTGTCCTGGTTTCTGGTGGATGTGGTGTTCCAGATGGTTACAGTGGGCTTACATTTACATTATAAAATGCAAAGGTCAGTAGGGCAAACGCCAAAAGTTGTACTCAAGCAATAGTATACCTCTATGTGAATAGTACTCACTTAGAAATACAAAGTTGTGCTTCAACCAAAACTTTTACTCACGTAAAAGTAAAAGTAAGCCAGCAAAATATTATTGCAATTTCATTTTAAATGGGTTACTCAGGTTAACGTGGCCTACTAGAGTAATTCAGTACCATCCACCTTTGACAAAAAAATAAAGTAAAAGTAAATGCGCATACATAATTAGTGGACAATTAGTGTAAATGCGCATTTTAATTCAAAGGCCATTCAGTCATCCAGCAAATGTGACAGTGGTTTATCAACATTACTAATGTGTTAACAGGAGCATCCAGCAGTAGCCTAAACATTTAGAGAAGCCAACGAAAACACTAACAATCAAAAGCAGACAATTTAATAAGCTGACTCACCCTGCTATGTTCATGTCATTCAGATATATCTCCTTTATGTATAAACATCCCTCTTCACTGTTTTATCTTGGCATGTCATGGCCATTAGATTATTAAACTAAGTAATAGGCTATTTCAAGTCCTCTCACTGTCTTTCCCAAGTCAATGATCTTTTGTGTTCTTGAATCATTGCCCAAGACTTTAGATTTACTTAAGCTCACTAACTTTCAATCTAACTTGTAAAACAGCCATTCAAATATACCTCAGCTGCCGTAGCGCACCTCAGGGGAAGGTGTACTTGCACCGGTGTAAATACATAGCTGCCCACACCTAAGCCCAGCTCAAAAACAAATGTAGGCAGCAGCAGATATGTTGCTACTACAAATAAAAAAAACAAATGTGATCATTTGAGAGGGATATTTAGGCTGTGGTAAATGCACAAGCTCTGTTTCCAATAAAACTTTACATGTTATATGATTTTCATTATAAAATGTATGGGTTCTTGGGGGCCCTCTGGTACCGTCAGGCTCTAGTCTGCCTATAGGCTAGGTCAATCCACTCTGACTACTATCCCTGATGGTAATTTGCCACTGTGGTGGTTGCAGTCAGTGCAGCTACACCTATTGCTGTAATAGCTTTAAGATATCCTCACACTGGAAAAGAAATGCCCATCAGAGGATACAAACTCTGTCATTTATATGCCCCTGTGGTAAAGCCTATGTGAGTAAAAAAGCAGGGTTTTAAAACATGTACTGCAGAGCATAGGAGCACTATTAGATGCAAAAACATTTTGTAGAGTTTAATCATCTTATCTCCTCTTTAAAATATACTCACAATGAACCAGTAAAACTGTCCCCCAGAGGTGGGAATCTGGAAATACTCCTGTCAAAAAGAGAGCACTTTTGGATTCACCAACTTAAGACTCTTTTTCCTCACACACTTAAAGCTGACTTTGACCTAAGATGGGTTTTTTTTGTAAAATTGTCAAATAATGTTTGTATATAATGGAAATGATTTCTTGTTGTATGGTGGGCTGACTTCGCTGGGTTATCTCACACTGGGACCTCCCATTCACTGGAGGGGGATATGAGCACCTGGACTGGATACCATTTTGTGTAGTGTCGTCCAAAACAAGAAGAAATGATCTGATGAAGGCTTTTTGCTGGAACGTTATCTAAAAATAAAACATGTTGGACAGCGGCCATCTGAGTGTGCTATGCATGTTTTCACTTTAAAGTCGCTGCTCCTTCTCTATAGGAACATTGGTTTGACAACAATGTATGTTTTTATTACGTGGTGGATAGCATGCTCACACATTTTTCTTCCAATAGCTGTTTGGAAAAATGCTTCTACGCATGCGGTTTGGGGTTCTTTTCCCACTCAATCCTGTGCATACTGCCATTGGTCCTAAACACTTAGTTTATATTGTCTGTGTAAAAATGACTGAATATTACTGGTATTTAAAAAAATATAATTAAAAAGTTACTTTTCCTGAGTTACTTTTTTCACAGTGTTGTGCAGTTACATTTTTTGAAGGAACCTGCCCAGTACTGATCACGTGGGAGCCCCAGGAAGACCATAAATGTGCATATATATGGGGGGTTTACACAATCATCTTCACCAGAGTGATTTAAATGTCTGGAAGCAATCATCCCAAGGACTGCAAAAGTACAGTCCGCAGACATGTCACTTCAGGGTCATCTGGGAAAGCACAACAATCACACTTGACTCTTAAGTGAGATTGCACTGAATCACAACAAACACCTGACAGAGAAACAACCACGATGGTCTTTTTCTGTTGAAACAAAACCAGACAATCGCCTTTATTTTGCGACAACAAGAGAACGCTTCAGCAAATTTGCAGCATTACTCACTGCACTGGGAACCCCCCTCCATTTCCCCTTTAAAATATTCATAGTTATAAATGTATTGGCAAACACAAGCAGCTGACGCCTGTATTTGCTGGAGGATATTGAGGTGGAGAAGGAGCAGCATCTCAGCCTAGCGAGAGGGGAATTCAGCTGAAGGATTAGGAGTCAATCCTGGAGGTGAGCTGTGTCGGCACCAGCTGCAAATACACAGTCCCCTGTCCACACTCTGAGCTCTGGGGGGCGGGCAATTCAATCAAAGTTTTCTTTCCCAAGCTAAAGGTACAAAAATTGCACTGGGAAAAGCCAGAGGTTTATTGGGAGAAAACACAATGCATAAAGTTTCTGAATGCATTTGTTGGCAATATTTTCTTTCATGTTTGCTGTATATTTGATTTATAAAGTTGTAACTCTCTTAGTGAAAGCAGAACACTTCCTAGGATATTTTAATTAGTTTTTATGAATTCAAGCCATCTCAGGATATTGTCTGACTTTTATTGTAACATCAATAAGAAATTACAGTATAAAGTTACTGTAAATTTTGCTTCAGAAGTCTCATTCTATATGATTCCTCTCCTCAATGTTCTGTCACTTCCAGAAAATCTGAAATTGTCTGTAGATAATTAATAATTTCACTAGAAATGTGAAAAAGCACATTTTAGAAAATCAAGTGTGTCAACATCAGTCAGGTTCATTTGTACTGTTCTGTGTTCACTGTAAAACTTGTACTTCATCATTTTAATAATGATGAATAATGTGTATAGACTGTACGACACATAATGTATTGGACATGGGGGCATTTTATTGTTACTACTAATGTTAATAATGATGTCCTGTGATGTGGCTGTAATGGGTGTTTTTAATGTGTGTTCACTTGTCTAAGGATTGCAGCTGGAAAGTAGCAGGAGCTAAGTCTGGTACTTATCTTTTCTTTTGTAAGATTAATGATGTTGTACATGGTCCCTGACAAATTAAGAAGAGACTAACTAAACTAACAAAAAACATGATTTTACTTTGAACTAAAGAGCCCATAAAGAGAAATATTATAAAATATTGATACAGTACTAACACTTGCAAACTCTTTGAATGTGTCTGTATACCTCAGGTGTGGCTGCACTCGCAGCACTCTTCTCCAGTGCATTGGTCACATCCTTTCTAGCAATAGATATACTTTTCTAGAGGATAAAATGTATTCTCTTCCTATACTTCACATGATGGATAAATGAATGTGAAACTGTTCCGCTCCATAAAGTCAATTGATTATAACTTACTTATGTAAAAATTTCACCAGAAATATAATATTATACAAACAATACCATTTGAGGTTAGTTACTTTGGCACATAGCCAACTGAAACTCACCCTTCATCTGTCCAGTCAACACTACGGGCAACAGGACCAAAGCGTGTGCACTGATGAATGAACAATCCCCAGAGGAGTGGGAGGAATCCAGGGCTGTAAAAAAGCTCCTGCCTGGGGTACAAGCAGCACAGTGGCAGCATACTGAGGAGGCTCTGTCAGAGGCTGCACAAAAGTACACCAGCAGTTTCAGAATCACAGGCTGTGACAAAAAGTTTACACTTCAGCAAGACAGCCACGAGAAGCACACAGCAGCAGAGGAGGGCTCAGGGAGATGTGTGAGCCAGCAGAGCCACTGGAGGCTGCTGCTCCACCTGGAGGATCAGTACAGGGAACGTGTGGGGTTCTGGCTTAGGGTGTGTATTATTCATTAACTGACATGTTGGCACACAGGCCTCCCATCTCAAGAACATTTTTATAGCCCAAGAAAGTGGTTTCCACAATTCCCACACAGCAAGATAGTGTCTGCGTCTGCACTAGTGACACTGATGATGGATCAGATACAGAGAACAGATTTTATACTTGCTCAGTGAGGTTTGATAACAACAGCATTTGTAAAACTGTGATGCATAGTTAGGCAACACAGATTACCTAGAAGTTTCAGTCATGTCTTTGTCTTAACTATTATTTAAAAAAAAAACAACAAAAAAAACATGGCCCTCTCAAATACTGCAGCATGAGTAGCTTGTGTTCAGACTGCCCCCTAGAGGAAGCACAAGGACATCACGTACAGCACCCTGTCACTGTCTTTTTATGAGATATTTACATAGAGTGTGATCATGAATAAACTACTAACCATGGCAGCAGTGTGCTTTATCAAATGAGCTGCTAATAGACTGTGACCTCCATCACACAGACCTGACAGTCTCTCCTGACCTGCTCCACTGATAAACACAACTGTTCCATTAGCAGACCCCTGTGGCACATGCTGACTGTTATGGGCTGGGCTCACGGTGAGATTTTCTATTTGAGCGAGCGCACTCACTAAAGGGCAGCATGGAGTGACTGGGAGTAAACAGGACATTTAAATGTATCTTTGAAAACGTTAGTTCTGAATTGCTTGTGTGTACCCTTCAATAAAGCAGAGCAATTTATATGGAAACTCAACAAAGGACTTTAGTGTTGTTGTATTAGTTTTCTGTTTCTCTATTTTGTTTTGTTTTGTTGTATTTTTTTCTGAACCAACAGATTATTTATCAACCTTTTAAAACAGTATGATGGAACTCATAATTGTCTTAAAAATACCATCCAATTTGACTGAGCTGTTTAACTTTATGCGTTTTTTGTGGCTTTGTCACATTTGTTTAGTGCCAAAGGGTGAGACAAAAGCATGTTCATAAAACTTTCCTATTGTGCTCATCAGGCACAGGTGAGTTTGTCCTGAGGCTGGCCTGTGAAGCTCTCTAAAGCCAGTGTGAAGCCTCTCTGCTGTGCGCATTAGCACTCGTATTATCCCAATATTAATGCATAATATATCTCATGATAGCAGCAGCTATGAATAGCAAAACGAATCAAGCAATTCCACAGTAATGCCAGTGCAATTTCAATAAGTTATAGCCCTCCGTAGATATTAGTGCTGCCTTTTGCAGATTGCACTTGTGTGTATTGTGCATTGTGAGTGTCCACTCACTGCATTTAAATGACCTCCATTTATTATAGGGCTGACATTAAAAAGTCAACTCAATTACCCACAACCAACTGGGCTGCACACATTGATTGCTTGTGTTTAAGGTTTGTTGTTGTGAATGGATAATTATATCTAGATAAATATTTAAGGGGAATAAAGCACAGATGCTCTCTAACCTAGTTTAAGCCTAGTACAGAGTATGAAAGCTGCAGTGGGTTCATTTTACTTTTATGGGCCTTTAACAGTGACAAATGTCAGTCAAATACAGTCATAATGGATGTGAGCCCTTGCATTTGGTTCCCCTGTGTTCCTCATGTGCTGTAAAGCATCTATAACACGTGACAGTGCACAGCTCTAACATCAAATTCAAAGCAGGTGAAACAATGTGGAAAATTAAAAGCTGATAAAATAAAATAGTTGCAAGCTCAGACCTCGGGCAAACGTTATCTGTTTTAGAAGCAGAATCAACCACAAATTACCAGCTATTGTTGTGTAAACACTGCCATCTGGTGGATAATAAAGGCATTCATTCAACAAGATAGTAAAAGAAAAAAATCTATTCTAAGAACTAAAAACGCAACTAAACTGTGATGGATCCAATTCAAACATGTTGTTCATGTTGTACTTGTACTACTCCTGATTTTATCTTTCCATTGTTTCATGCTCAAATACATTCAGGTTAATGTATGTATTTTACTCAAAGCAAAGCACATGCAAGTTGGGGAACAGAACAGAAGTCACAACCTGGTTAAATGGACAGTATGTAGCCTGTGTTTTTTATTGTAATGGTTACTACAATCACAATAGAATTTGGGCTGTCAGTGACTTAACCTGTATATAAAGACACTTTTTCTTTACTCTCAGTATATGGACAGGCCATGACTCAGGTGAAAAGCTCAGAATCTTTAACTGTCAGAGCTGCAAAGGCTGCACTAGGACTGATTAATGTAGGTTCTGGGGTTTTATGTGGTGACAATTCAGACGGAGACAATCCATTTAGGTTAGGATTCCAGATCCCACTTTATTTCAGCATTGAAACCATCAAACCAAATGATTAAATCATTTTGAGAACCAAAACACCAGATTATAACATCAACAATTTGATGTTATTATATGTGTTTTTTTGTAATTAAGAATAAATCAGCATTACAGTTGTTATCAGTAAATGCTATTTGTTGTGAAAATGTCTGTGCCACATTTGGGGATACAGTTTATGAAATTTAAAATCTAGATCTTACATATTTTCCCAAATAAAATCACACTAAGGTCACACTTCATTGTATGAGGGCTGTCGCTGTACTGTAGGTGCCCTCAGTCAGCTTTCACCAGAAAAGAAAAAGGCAAATAAAATATTAGTTTTTTTTTTTTTTGTTTTTTTTTTGCAAAGTATTCAAACTGATTCAGGGATCCTGAGCTTGAGCCTCCAAAGCTGTCCCTATCACTGCACCTGGAACATATCATATCACAGAATGAGTTGCACAAATGAACAAAGAGCTGTACAATAGTCACAGCAGTAGTGTCCTGCTGGGTAAAAGCATGACGTGTGTGAGAGGAACATAACCTGGGTGGAGCTATTTAGACCATAATAAGAGAAGACTTTAAACTGTGACACTGAAACAGGAGTCACCAAGAAGCTCTGGTTTCCATCAGTGTGTCATAGGCTCATCTCAGATAACCACAACAAGCACACGTGATGTAGTACAATTATATTTAAACTACATTTGAACAATTCTGAAGAACCCAAAGCCTCCTCCTGTGTGTGTGTGTGTGGTGTGTGTGTGTGTGTGTGTGTGTGTGTGTGTGTGTGTGTGTGTGTGTGTGTGTGTGTGTGTGTGTGTGTGTGTGTGTGTGTGTGTGCCTTGCGTGTGTGTGTGTGTGTGTTGCCTGTGCCTTGTGTTTCTGTAACTGACAGTGGAAAAAAACAAATTCCACTAACTTGTTATACATGATTTTGATTCTTATTCTGATTCTGAAGATTAAAACATATAAGCCAAAACAGGTTCTCTCCATACAAAGGTTTTGATTATCCAATACTTACTCCAATACCAAAAGTTATCTATAACATTAAAACATCTTTTACACCATTTTAGTTGCATTCTTCATTTATGGTTTTATCTTATTTGTTTGTTTGTCTGTCTCACTTCTGTTTTGGTCGACAGTCAGTCTCCAAGTACTCCTGGAAGAATTCCCAGTGTTTGGTTACTTGCTGTTTTCTTGTTATCACATCACAAGCATCTATAGACAGTAATGACCCGTATTTTGCCATGATATGCCTGCACTGACAGACTGCATTGTGTTGATTCTTACACTTCTAAACAGACCTCATGTGTCGTGAGCCCCTCTGCACTGCTCGCGGCTCTCTTCCCTCACTGCAGTACACACAGGCACCTGCACGGCTCTAAAAGCTGAGGTCCACAGCTCCACTCTCAGCTCTCCTGACAGGGGGATACTGCTAATTAGTGTCAGCAAGTCTAATTAATGTCAAACCTACTGGAGCCCACAGGAAACCCACAGTCTGTTAGCGCGCCACACTGGATAAACAAAGCAGAATGGACTCAAAGATAGCTAATTATTGTAGGGAGCTCAACTTTACTTCAGAGAGGAGGATGCATCATGACATGAGGGGAGCTTGTATTGCCTGTTTGTATCGAGTTTGTTAACTAAAATATAATCTCAAGTGACAAAGGTAATCTGAAGCATAGTTTTGGAGGCTACTTCTAGTAACAGTTTTTGGTTACCCATTATGTGGATGATAGATTTTACAGCAGTATTTTGTTGATGTCTCATGTTTGGAGGTACCAACTTGTTATGTTTTGACTTTATTAAAACTTAAATCTCATCATTGAAATCATTTGAGTAAGTGTTTGTTATTTTTTTTGTCTTTTACAGAGTTTATTTTCAGTTAGATAATACTATTTTCAAGTTGAGTTTAGAAATATGCAGATTGAGCCAACTTTCTAGTATGCTGTGAGTGATGATGTTAGGAGCAGCAGATGCACACTATCACACTTGTGCACCGATGTGTAAACTCAGAATCTGCGGTAATTACTTATGTTTATGCAATTAATAGATTTGCTTTGTTAGATCCAACCATATATTCTGAATTAAATGTCTCTCAAGTGCTATATCTGGCCACCATCACAGCTGTTTTTGTTTGTGTTGTTTTATTTGAGATTAGACCACAGTCAGAGCGTCACATGTGCTGTTCTGAAAAAGCCATTCCTGCTCAAAGTTGCTCAAACATGTTTCATATATTATTTAGTACTTCTTGCACAGAGCTGAAATAGACGTCCTCTGGTCTTCACACTTGCATTTACAGTGTATAAAACATACATAAGCTGCTTTTTTGGTGCTGAAGGTGCATGTTATGTCACATTGCTGGACCGAAAATAATACTACCCATAACTATACTTTCACAATCCCTATACATGATAATATATAATAATAAAAAATGCATTTATTATCCACTAACACAGTAATGCACAGGACATGTCTCTTCTTGACAGACCTCATTTCCCACTTTCGGTCCATACCACGTCTTATAGAATGTTACGAAGCATGTGGCACTTCAACAATAAGCAACTGCTCTGTATTGGATCAGAAAGACTGTTTTGGTCAGCTGCAGGCTACAAGGAGAAAGGTGGCAGCTATGGTAGTTTTCCCAAAGAGGATTAATAAGCACGTCAATATTCACTGACTCATAAAGATGCTTTAACACCTGGAAATGTGTGAGGTTTGACTATTTAAGGCTGTTTCATCAATATTGAACACATCCACTGGCTGGTCAGTCACATTCAGTGTTGGGAATAACGGCGTTAAACAATAACGGCGTTAGTAACGTTTTGTTTTTTTTCACTAACTGTTTGAGTTCTCTAACGTAAATTTAACTAATTACTTTTCCCAGCGTCCCAACGCCGTTACCGTTACTGACAGTAAAATGTGCGCGCGTTACTATTATTTCAGTTCACATTGCTCTTCATCAGAGCATCTCTCAGACGAGGAGCTGCAGCGCTGTTGTGTTTCTTTGGTGAAAGAGGCTCGGGGTGAGATCAGAGGCTTGTTTGAGATGAGCGAGGCGGGCGCAGATAATCTCGTGAGAGCGAGGCCGACGCAGCCGTGTCTCAATTAACCAAAGTGCCTTAATTGCGCCGCTCGAACGGTGCACTTAAGTCGGGGCGGGTCTACGACCCGCACTTCGAACATGGAACGGTGCATTTCGCGAATTGAGACACGGCCGCAATTTCTGAGCGAGGCGAGCACAGCAGCTCTCCGACTGCGGCGCCTGCATGGACTACAAAAGCTCAATGCATGATGGGAAATGGTGTCCTGTCACACGTGCATTGACAACTTATTGGGTCCAAGTTGAGTTTTGATCAGAAACGTGACGCCTTGACACACGACTGCCTCCTCCAACTTTACACAAACTACTGCCACATATTTGATATGGACATATGTTTTAAATGTGACTGAAAGTGTCCAGGCTGGTGTCAGATATGGATCACTTTTAAACAATGCAATATAATTGCAATCTGTTAAAGTGAAATAAATGTTAAAGGTTCACATCTGTTGTGTTTAATTTTTTTTACATAGTAACGGCATAGTTACTTTGCCTAGTAACGAGTTACTTCTCCCAAAAAGTAACGAAGATGGTAACTCAGTTACTTTTTGGGAGAAGTAACTTGTAACTATAACTAATTACATTTTTGAAGTAAGATTCCCAACACTGGTCACATTGCTGCTGAGGTTGAGGAACAGCCCTTTACCTACATCTCTCTTCACTTTTCACCTCTGCATACGGAGAAGGGAAGCATTGCATTGGGTTTAGTTTTGCATTTGGATTAATTTGGAGTGAGTTCTCTGTATAAACTGAAGATCTGTCAGTCTGGTCACCACCTCCTCCTTTGTGTCTCAGACAGAGCTCAGTGGTCATCTATAATTTAGAACAATTTGGGCTTTGCTCAATGATTCTGTGTAAATGTTTTTGTTGAGTATTTTTTTAAATGTTAATAGCTGTAAGTGTGGACTTTACTGTAACTGAATATATGACTTAATTCAAACATTTATCCACTTCGGCTCAATGCTTTATTTTGACAAGATGCATACAAGACTACTCTAACAAAGCCATAACTTTAAATTATGTTTTGTTTTAAAGATACAGTGTGTAATAGTTCAGGTGGGGGTGCTTGTCTCCATGGACATGCTTTTGCCTGAAATGTTCCACATAATGACATTAAATGTGTAACTGCATTTAGTTCTAGTTTGTAATGCTCTTAAATAACTTGAAAACATCCACTCTTATAGTAAGCAGGGTCTCCTCTCCACAGATATGACCTGTAGCTTGGCCTAGAGCCCTTGTCTGCTTCCATGGAAATACATATGGTTCACACTTCACATATGGTTTTTATTATTATTCTGCACTCTTTTGTTTTAATGTTTTAATGTCAATTTTATGATGATTATTTGTGATTATTCATGTTTGATTTGTGTGATTTTAATGTCTTTCTTATTCTGTAAAGCACTTTGAATTACCTTGTGTACCAATTGTGCTCTACAAATAAACTTGCCTTGCCTACATATGTTAAATGCCGTTCCGTGGAACATTCCACACAAAATGGCGGACCCTCCACCAGAAAAGTGACTTAGTTTGCCTTTAAGATCATTCACATGGACTATTGGTTTTGAAGTTAAAACCTGAAAAATAAAACCATTAATTATTCCAGTGTGCAAGAACAGTGCCTAATCGATCACATTATTTCTCATCTTCCATCTCTCTGACGCTTCTATCCCATCTCTGTTTATTTGTTAATTTGTTTGTTGTTTTTTTGTAAAGACTCAAGCATGCAGAATATCCTGCAGATCTTGTAAGGTGACGAATCTTTAGCCATGTGTGTTCTACTGCAAGATCAAGGCTTTGTGATAAAAAATCTAAACTCCTCTGAGAACACGTGTTACATTCAGTGAAAGAAACAACACGGCAGAGTACACATGCAACAGTGCGCTGCTGTCAACACCGCAAACCAGCTGACCGAGGAGGATGAAGAGGGGGAGGCGGGCGCACGGGGGAAGGAGGAGCCCCTATTGGCCGTTCCCATGGCTACGGAGGCGGGACAAGGACAGGGATTGGTGGAGGAGGAGTTTGTTTGGTTATAAAGTAATTGTCAGTGGCTGTCTCCTCTGCTGGCTTGCTTACTTGCATGGCTGTATAGAAATCAGACGGACGTTATAGAAAACATCGGCGCGTGACTGTGCGTGCGCTCCGTGCTTGTTTTCCTTGTGCATTCGCGCACATCTCCTTCGCTGCATCTTGTGGACTTATCTGATGTGAGAGGGGAAGCCTGAAGCCAGTGAAACCTGCTCCACTGTGGATGACTGCAGCTCATCTGTAAGTTATTTCTCCTTTCTCATTATAAGGCTATTGGGGGGAACCTCACTGGAGGGGGTGAGGAGGTCAGTCAGGTAATAGCTAATTAGGACTGGATGTGCTAGGCTCTTTGAGTTACCCTCATCACACATCTATCTACAGTTGAGCAGTTATAGAGACTTGCATAGAGGCTCGTGCTTCTTGCAAGCTTGGATGAATGGATAATGTTGCATCAAACTGAATTAACTGCAAATATAGCAAGCTAAGAGACAGATTATTTTCAATTCAAAGCCAGAGATACACCATACTTATTAAAGCATGTGATTGTTTTAATGCACAGTTTTACCAGTTTGTTCTTCAGATGATGTCCATTAGTTAACTTCTCCTACACCTTTACTTCATCATCATCATCATCATCATCATCTGCAATAACTGTCACTGCCTTAGTCCTCACACGTGCGCTGACACAGGGGTAGTAGTTTTTTAGTTATGTCACAAATGCACACAAATCTAACTGCAGCCACTGTACACAGGGCTGTGTACACAGAGCTGCAGCGGGTGGCAAAACAGGTTCCCATTTCCATTTGAAGTCATGCATCGTGGATCACACAGTTCAAAGTTCAAAGTCACTAAAAAGTTGTATTGCAACATTGATGAACATAGCAAGCGTAAAGGTATACAGAAAGGGCAAAACCCAAAGATGTATTGTATTGTAAAGCATTTATAGTCAGATCTGACTCACCATTTTGTTTTGTGTTTAATTTTCTTATGTTGACAAGACAGGGAACAGATGATTGACTGGAAGTGGCTTGTATTTGGTATTTTAAATGTCTTCTTGGTAATTACAAAATGAATGTACTGTATATAGGCTAGGCTACCTAATTATAATGCATCTACAGACAATTTGACCAATCACCTATTCACAAACAGGGTGAGTGAAGTGTCTAGCACCAAGGAGCATGCAATGCCTGTAGCGTGAACTGAACCAAGGAGCAACATGACAATAGAAAGTTCAGCCAGGTGTTTTAAAAGTACTGTTTAATGCTGTCACAAAAATAACTGGGTATAGTCATTGAATATTTATGCACCAACACAATCCCTTTTCATGTGCTAATAATTCAAATCCAATGAATAAACTGAATTTCAAAAACAGCTCTAGACTAAAATAGTTGGTATTATTGGGCTCAAGTACCTCTCACAGACTGTGTCATTTAGCTTCTCTTTTTCCACAGACGGCCTGTCTCACTCTGTAGCGGTCTGGCTGCACAAACAAACCTGTACCCATAATTCAGCCACACAAGGTCAAGAGTAAACACAGCGGCAAATGTAATCTTTTAAGGCTCCGGCGTCTCTCTCAACTGGGACAAGTGGATCTATGTCTGTATATAACGTTTCACTGTGGCAGCCAACACAAGCAAGATAGGGTTACTTTAGTAAACATCACAAGAACGCTTTGGCAAGAAATGTAATCTGCAGTAAAAAGTCTGAAGAGATAATGGCATGGAACAGATTGGCTGTGGATTGTAAGTCGTAAATCAATTAGATAATCTCACCATTGACTATTTCCTTATTTTTGTAGTCATAAAGTTACACCCTATGTCAGCGTACAAACAGAGATGGAAAGTAGCCAAAGTAGCCAATTCCTATTAGTAGATAATGTATTGTCCTCGAAAGGAAATTGGTTTATAGTGAGTAAAAACACCTATAGCATATTTTTAACAGTATCCAGCATAAAAACCACAGAATAAAAGAAAAAAAAAAAATAGACAAAAATTAAAGAGTCTTTTTATTCCACTGAAACACATGAATCCGTACTCCTTATCTTTAGCAGGTTTGCATTTCCACAAACCTTATGTGGTCTAGCCAAAGGCCTCCTGCTAGTTTCCATGGAAATGTTGTTCTTTTGGCTATACTCTTCCATCACTTGGCATAAAACATACTTATTTCAGTGGAGAATGTTCTGAAGTATGGTTTTAACTTTCTATTTCCGTGGAATCAACAGGTAACTTTCCACCTCCAGAAAATTACATAATGTACCTTTAACATCATTGGTTTAGCTATGACACTAATAATACTGTAGAATGTTTTTGAATTGTGACAGAAGTTGGAGTCCCTAAAGACAAGCACACAGGTCATTCGTTGGTAGCAGCAGTAGTTGTACCATGAACCAAGTAGAAGTATTGGTTCAATGCTATTCTATTTACTTTTGTTGAATCCAAAATCTCAACTGCAGTTACCTCTTGGGATCTAACAAAATTATTGATTTAACCAACAGAAGGTTAGAAAATCAAACAAAAGAATAGTAGATATTACTACTTTTAGCACTGGTGTAAACATATCCTTTGCTTATTTCTTTGCAGTCAATAAAAATGTTACAGGTAATCTCAAGTTGCCAATACCAAAAAGTCTTTTAGTAACTTTAATTGAGTTCTTTTAGTTCATTTGCTCAAATATATGACACTGTTGCATGTCTGCTTGTATCAACACATAATGTCTCTCTCACATGGTACCGTACAATTAGGTTTTTCAACAGTTAGCACTTATAGCCTGTGAGAATAGTTATTACACTAATTTAGTGACCATGGTAGCACTGCATAAGCACATAGCAGTTGAGGCACAAAAGTATTATTTACATAAGTGGCTTATTATTTGGTCCTGTTGCATCACACAACCCAAGGCACACTCCACAATGATAATGTAGAGAGATTGGCCCAAATATAATAGCCGTACTGGCACCAGCTCTGACCTCAGCAAACACATACAAATGTAGAAGACGTACTGTAGTTTTCAGTGATCCAGTAAGCACAAGTCACGACCCAAGATTTCATTTATCCAGCTTCCAGCTTTCCAGAGGATGCAGCTGACGTCGCTATAATTCTCCTTTATTACTGTCTTTGAGTGTTTATTGAGTACTGGAGAAATCTTACTTTGTCTCTGGGTAATGTTTTTGTTGATTCGTATTATGATTTTACACTGAAATGAGGTGAGGACAGAAAAGATGGCGGTGGTAATATAAATAGTCAGAACAGCATATGAAAACATTATTTTTTGTTATATATACTGTGAAGTTTGTTTTGACACTAGCAAAATGTTAATCTTTCTTTGCTAATTAGCTAGTTAATCTCTCCTTGCTTCTATGCGTACTTGATCATGTCTGTTCTCAAGTTTGTTTCGTTTTTACTTTTTTTAACCTTTTTGAGTTTTGTACGTCAACACAACTGTTTGACACTTATTATTTTGTAATTATGGTGCTGTTTGACTTATCAGTAAATTCCAAATAGATAGCCTGCTGATGAAAGGAGTGAGAATGTGTGTTATGGCTGCACCTGACTTGGGCTGAACTACTTTATTTGGTCCTTGGTTCCATTCTAATGCATGGGGAAAATGTTTTTAGATGCAAAACTACAGAAAAATACCCAGGCTAAGATATCCACATAAAAAAGAAAAAAATCATGATATATTTATAGGACCATTAATGTTTGATTGAGAAGCCCCAAATCCATCACTAACAATTGTGCATAGTCCAGTCATATTTCAGGCCCTTTGCCATGACATGAGCACAAAAGCTCATCCTTGTCCTTGTAGAAAATTCAGCCTGTCTATGTGTGGCTGACAATCACATATGATTATGAACAATACCAAGCCGCATATTTAACACTATATTGGCACTATATCACATTTCATATTTCTATTGCCTTATGAATAGCGAGTGAGGCATTGACAGAGATCGTCATTATAGTCACCTGAAGGGTCGACTTACTTACAGCATGAAATATTTCAACTTTACAGACAGCTATATATCTGTTCAGCAATATTAATATCAAAAGGTGAAGACAGCTTTTTTTCCCACAGATGACTGGGCCTTATTCCTATATATAAACATATGAGCAAACAAGCCACCTCCGCCATACCGCACATCTCCTGCCAGGCACTCAGAAATTCTAAAAAAAGAATTCAAATGCGGTAAAGTGTCTCAGCACATGTCTGCCTCCTTCACACCCAGTACGCATCGCAGACCCTTCACAGGTGGGTGGGTGGGCAGTGCAGCCACAGTTTCAGATGGCTCAACTTCTGCTGCAGTGTAATGTGCTGTTTTGGGGACTGAAAGTTGATGGTCTGGTCTGCCCAAGCTGTTCAGAACCTCACGTTGTTAATCGATCTTATTGTACTGCATATGTACTGCATAGACAGACTTATAAATAAGGGTATGAAGCGTGAGCTCAAAATTCCATCCTTGATCCAACCAGTGTATGTCATTGTTGTGTTCTTGGGCAAAACTTCACCTGGCTTGTATGAAATATGGCGTGTGAATAACTGATTGGTTGGCGCAGATTGGCAACCATGTTTACATCAGTAAGCCTCAATGTAGCTTAACACCACCAAGTCACAGAGTGAATTAACCTTGCACTGGTAGATAGATTGTCATGAAAAAACTTTGAGTTTTCAAACTCACGGTAATCCATCTTCGGCTCTTGCTGATCCGTCCAGTCCCACACAACTTTTGGTGAGATTTCATTATAACTGCCAACAAGGTATAAAGTATGATGATACACAATTATTAATCCAAAAAACTATATGTTCTTAACATTATAGCATTTTGTTGTTCAGTTCAGCTTCAATTCCCACTGAGAGTACCTCCTCTTTCTGAACATTTTCAACAGGTGCCGTTCCAAATCGATAGTACAGAGCTAATCTTATTAGTGATCAGTCAGGCCTTGCCAGGTTAAAATCCTGTATATTCACTGCTTCAACAATGCTTAAAAGGTCTTTAAAAATACAAGGGCAGGACAGTGGTTATCATTCATGCCTCACAGCAAGAAGGTTTGCATGTTTCTCCCTGTATTTAGGTGGTTTTCTCCATCAATCTCCAATCAATTTAGGCGGTTTTCTCCATCAATCCAAACATGCACCATAGGTAACCATAGGTCCAACAACACCTGCCTCAAGTTCTGGGTCCCCAGGAACAGCACTGTAGTGCTTGACGAGTTCCTCCTCAAGCAATAAAGGGGGGTCAAATGCAGTGGACACACTTTCCTACAGGAACCCTAAAGTGTCCTTTAACCTTACTCATATAAAAGTGCTGGGAAGTAAACTGTGTGAATCACCAAGGCTGTCACAACAAAAAGACCATCAAATGTAAACTGACAGGCATTGACACATTTATGTAATTCCTGACATTTAAATAACAGTTGTTCAACTGTAATGTCAACATGGTAGCTATAAGAAATGAGTAATTCTGCTGTCTCTTCACTCAGGTTTGAAAACTGTTTTCTTCTGTCTAAGAATAGCCCTGAGTGCCAATTAGCAGCACATGATATTAACCATCTCTGACCTTTGATAAGCTAAGGCTAGTTATGCTTTCTTTGAACTGCTAATTAAGATTTTAGAGGTTGCAAAACATTTCTCGTGGGGCTACAAGAGCAACTGATGTTCATAAGGAAGCAGGTGTATTTTAATGACTAAAAAGGCAGAAGCAATGTTAAAGGTTAAAATTTTCCCTTTAGTAATGCAACAAATGATCAAGCATTTTTTGTGTGAATAAAAAGGGGGGGGTATTATACTTCTGTGGTGTATACATTATTAACAGATATTTAGGATACATACATGGATGGCTTCTAAAACCTCTTCAGCCATGGTTTTGCTGAGGGAACAACATTATAACATGGTAGAAAGAACCAACAAAAATGTTCAATTATACCCACCTCTTTACAAGATGTGAGACTAGTGAGTTTAATCTTACCTTTAATCTTGTAATGCAACTTTACTTTCAATGGTTCATTTGTTGGTTTACACTTTATACACCAAATTAGATTATAGGGGGACCATACTTGACCAGAACTAAACCTGCACATGATTTGGACTAAACCAGAACTAGATTAGGCGAAATATGGAAATATGGGGGAAAAAAATACCCTATCAAGGTAAAAAATATCTCACCGCACATTGTCAGCCTAAAATGAAATTACCTGTTAAGCTAAGTGGGGTTGGACACCCATATAAACTGCATTGTACATAGTAACTGAGAAAGATTTGACCCAAAGAATAACAAAACAAAGATGAAGACTACTGTGGTTCTAGCAGTAGCACATG
This sequence comes from Periophthalmus modestus, assembly GCA_019594935.1. NCBI lineage: Eukaryota > Metazoa > Chordata > Actinopteri > Gobiiformes > Gobiidae > Periophthalmus > Periophthalmus modestus. The sequence continues at coordinate 24,678,254 of JAIEZT010000013.1, read as the reverse complement.
GTTTGACTCAAATTGGGCTATCTCCAGACACTAGCATTACAGTGTAACTTTGTGAGCTAAGAGAAAGGTTTCCATTCAGAGCAGTGGTATGATTTTATTTTAACCGACAAGACCGTCTAAAATCTAATTCCACTGTGTCCCCTAATGGCCCTGGAGCTTTTCATGCGCTCTCAGGCAGTAAAATCTTTTTATTGCACTGTTAAGTCATTCTTGTGTTGGTTCTGTCCATATCACTCCATCCTATTAATTGAAACCTCATGCCTTCTATCTATTTACAGACTACAATGAGCTGTTTAATAATGTCTTAATGAGTGGCCATTACATGTTGTTATATAATGAACATCCTCTAATAGGCTTTTTATGGTCCCTTTATTACACATCAAATTAATTTGATGCATGACCAGCCAAAAGTAGACACAAACTCAGCGAATTTTTGAAGGCAAAAGTCAGATAATCCTGGTGAGTCTGAAAGAATATTTGACTTGTACTTTTTTTCCTTAATCTTTTTCATTTCATTTGTGTGATAAATGATAAAGGGCTCTTCTGTATGTATCTAAGCATTGACGTGTCAGTAGTATTTAGTGAGTGCAGGGCTAGTTTGAGTATTGAGTACTATTTTTGCCTCTTTAAATGTTTATAAACTGGATGGTATTAGTAGCTGAAGTAGTGATACTAGTGACATTAGTATTAGCAAATTGTCTGCTCTCCTAAGCACTTCTTGTATCTACCATACTGTACTAAGAACGTAAAAGTGCACTGTGCGATTTGTCTAATGCAGGATTGTTTGTCTTGTCTCCATAAAAATGTTGTTTTTGCATGGAATGTTCCTCAGCAGGGCATTAAACTCTCCCCTGCATTTATTCAGTAACTGGTGTTAATATTACTGAAGAAATTAAATACCAGAGATAAGCACGTGGTAGACCCTTCACGAGAAAAGTAACCTAGTTCACCTTTAACAACATCATTCTGTTGTCTGTTGGTTTCCAGCGGAGTTCTGACCCATGAACTTTGTGTGCTGTTCTTTTATAAGGCATTTGTATGGTACTAACAAGTAACAAGTAAGGATTTTATATCTAGTTCTTACAAAGTAAAGAGCATCAGCCAGGCCAGGAAATTACTAAATGAAGTGCTACATCCAAGTACAGCCTTCTTGTTCTGCCATCTGAAGAACACTGTAGGAAATGAGCATGAATTGTTAGACTACAGGCTGTGTAAAACAAATGAAAAAGGGAAATACTCCTGCATATTTTAAGTCCATACACTGACTGGTTTGGATCATTTCTAAAGCAAGAATAAAGCAGAAAGCTTCTGTGACTGACAGATATTGCAGGGTTTGTAGGGCTTTACTGTTAAGTGTGTGACGCAATATTATGTTGACAATCCGGAAAGGATAGAAGGATAGTGTGTGTAAGGCAGGTCCTCTTCTGGTCTGGCCTTAATGAGAGGGGCTACAGATAAGAAATGGCTTTAACCAAAATGACCAGAACATAGCTGTTACCTTATTGTCCACACATCCTTATAAGACTCCACGCTGGTCTGCAGGGCGTCTTAGTGATCCTCCACGCATTCCATATCCATTGGCATCCTTAGCATTAGTAAATCAAGATACCGGTTTGATGTAGTGCTGCACTACTAGAAAATATCTTACAGGACTCAGTTCCAGACTTTGTAAAGTAAAGAGTAGGAAAAGCATGTACTCTGGTCCAGCAATAAAAGCACTGGGGGGCTGTGGGATTATTTGCTGGTAAATTGGGGACTGGAGATGGGCAAAAGTCAGCCATGGCTGAGGTTAGTCTGACATATGAATTCAATGAAAGAAATGGCATAGGTCTATCCCTCCAGTGCAATGTCAGTGCCTGATATGGAGCGGAGAGGAACAAGACAAATCAATGTGTGAAAATCAAATGTCTGCCAAGTCCAGCACCTCTCCCACTGAGAGGATCAGCTTTTATATAGACTGTTCTGACGACGAAGTGAGTGATCCTCCCTAAACACAAACTGACCAGCCTCAAGTGACTGAAATAGGCAGAATACTTGATTGGGCCATTTTTCTGCAAACACTTAAGTTGGAAACAAGAACAAAAATGAGCTAATATTTATCCCTCTTCATTTCAAATGATGGTGATGTCTGCTTTGGAAAGACACTTTCTTATATATATATATATATATATATATATATATATATATATATATATATATATATATATATATATATATATATATATATATATATATATATATATATATATATATATATATATATATATATACATAATTTGATCAATAAATATATTTTTCTAGCACATTTTAAGCAGCACAGCTATTCAGCATTTAAAATCTGTGTTTACTTTTTAGGAACATAAGTCTACCAAGGAGACATAACATTATGGATAAAATAATACATATTGCATAAATATGTGATGATTGAGCTGCCCCTGTAGTGGCGGCATGGTTTAACCTCCATGTCTGGTTATGTAACATGGTGCAGAGAGAAACTGTGCACATAGAGTGGTAAACACATGCCCAGTAGTTGAGCCATACGCAGAGGAGATAAGGCACTAATTGTTTTGAGTGTGGCCATAGAACAAAAGGCAGTCTTTATTATGACCCCTGCCCCGACTGCACTGGACACAAGCAGAATGAGACATGTCCTGTGATAAGACACAGCAGACAGTAACTGGTTCAGAGATCATGTGTTCTCAAGTAATATACTTATTAGTCTTCTTAGTATATTTTTTAATATGATTTTTGTACTTTGAGTTTGTACGACACTCCGTAGAGATCATTTTGAAACAAACAACAAGAATCATAGGTTTAAATATTAATGTTTATTTGGAGGGGGGTTTGACTGGGCTTTTTTTGTGGATAAGTGGGTGGGGGTGTAACAATATAGCACCAGTAGCAGCAATAGCAACATGATGATAGTTGTACTAAAAGCAGTGTTCCCAATAAAGTAAATCTAGCAAATTTACAAACTATTTAAATACTAATACAATTCAATGTTCAATTCATACATCTATTATCAGATAAAAGGAATAGTCTGAGGTTTGTTATTACATTTTGTTGAGACAGACCCACTCTGAAAAATTATAATTGTACATTATTTTTATTTATAGGCCATACAGAAAGATTTATGACCGTAGTAACTATATAGTCAAGTATATTTAACAGTTACTGCGTCAGACACTGTGAGTAATCTTGGATCCATTGTCCTCCTGTAGGGAAAGTGAGCAGTGTTCTTCACAGCAGCCACTGAAGCAGGCTGTAATATCACCCTGGGCCTGAGGTCAACTCTGCAGCATATGACCCACTTCACACGTGCACGCTCACAGACACACGTGCACAAATGAGTCTATTCTCTCTATGGGAGAATGGACTCGTTTGTACTTAATCATTTATTACCTTTTTGAGTAGTGGCACGCTTTTTTGTTTGAAAACATTTCTTGCACATGACCGACTAAATTACTGAATCAGATCTGGTACGTGGTGACAATGTTCATGTCACTGTTGTGTTCTCCAAATTTGGCAGTAGTGATTGTTTAGCTTTCTTTTTAGGTACAGATATTTGCCCAGGACTGGGGGTTGTCAAAAGTATTGAAACCTAGGATCTTAAGTGATACTAAAACTACTATAGAAATTAGACACTGGTATAAATAAAAAATCAGATAAACAGGACAAAACATTTTTATTCATTTATTTATTTATTTATTTGACAGAGACAATCGGACATAGTTACAAAATGAACATTGCAGCTGATGTGATGCATACAGAGTTTATAGCAAGAGCTAATTTTCAACTCCCGTCCCTGGTTGGGCTTTTTTACAATTAACTAATATGCAAAGTATATTAAAACACTTATCCCTTAAAATAGTTACATCAGTTTCCAAATATACATTTAACACTCACACTTTCTCTCACTCACCAACTGTCATACTACTTATTGAAAAGTGGGTACAATTTTGACTCATTTTCAGCCAGTTCTTAACCCTACAGGTGAACATTTTTAACTCAGAAATATTCTTTATTTCAATGGGCAGTGAGTTCCACAGTTTGCAGCTCTGGTCTGAAAAGGCAGACTGTCTGAAACATGACCTTTCCTTAATAGTTTTATAATGGTCTTGAAACTCAGGTACTATTTATTTTGGTGTGTTATTATCATTGTGGTGTAAAGTGTCTGTAATGAGTATCAATGCTTTCCTTAGTATCAAAATCAAGTTTTAAATTTTAGTATTGTAACGCCACTGCAGAATGGTAAATTATTAAATTAAATATGTGAATCTGTTAACAAATTGGACATGTTTTTCAAGGCACATCTGGCATGACCTCAAGGCACACTAGAGCACTGTAAATCACACAATGTAATCAGAATTGTGATGCTGCTTTAATGTTATATAAAATCACTATGGCAACCTGTGTAAATATTAACAAACATATTGAGGGAAATAAAGCAATCAAACTTCAATTGATTAGATATTAGCCACCATTGAATCAGTTGTTAGGGTAGTTTGTTTTCGGCATCCATCCTCAGGAAACTCTCCCATTCTCCTCGTTTATAACTGATATCTCCCTTTTCCTTCGTTTTTGGCTTATGACACACAAAAGACTGTTGGTTAGACAGACATGCACCATTGTAATGTGTTCCTCCAGTGAGAGCTCGTGCCCTCCACAGACTGTCTCCGTACTCTTGAGCCCCACACACAGCTTGGGTTGGCAGCCTGTCAGGAGCAGTGACGTGCCGGGTTCCATATACGACAAATGGACAAATCGCGGTTTCATTCAGTGCATCCGGTGGTCAGTCTGCCTGTCCCTCTGCTCAACAATTATTTGAACTGATTGCCAAAAATCTACAAAACATTTGGTTGATTGAGGAGTGCACTCTGTTTGAAGTCTGCTTTGTAGTTCATTGTCATATATGTGCCCACTGACCTGTATCAAAATACACAGCACATTCCCATCAATGGCCCCATTCTGAATGAGTACACACAGGGACAGTAGCATATATTCATTTATCTATAGTGGGCAAAAAATGGCTATGGCTATACCCCTTCATGCTAGTAAGAAACCAATTTCAAGTCCACCAGTATTCATGTTAATTTAAAAAAAAATTGCCATAACATTTACGTACAAATTGTATCAGTATTGCAAGCTGTTGTTCTCTGACTCTGAGTTCCCTTTTTTAACTGTAAAAAAAACATTTTCTTGCGTTATAAAAGATATGCCAGTGCCATATGCTGACCTAATTCATCTCACTTGCCATGTGGACATGTACACACAGCTGTCTCACCAGAGTCTGGTAAACAGATACAGCCTCCATTGTCTTCTTCCTGTTATGGATCTCAGCTTTAATGTTTCAAGGGCACAGGCTGAAGTGGCATTTTCTGTTTGTGCCCCCAAATAAAGCACAGAATAGAGTTCTTAAGATGTTACTGTTCACATTTGGAGTAAGTTTTCTAATTCACCTTGATGAGATCTTGGTGTAGTTACCTTGAAATAAAAAAAATAAAATAAATATATATATATATATATATATATATATATATATATATATATATATATATATATATATATATATATATATATATATATATATATATATATATATATATATATATATATATATATATATATATATATATATATACACACACACGAAATAATGAGAATTATAGGGCAACTGCAAGCTAACTTATAATGAAGTATACATTGCTGTTTCCAGACCAAATATGCATCAGAGAGTATGAGTCTCACAAGAACCATCTTTTCAATTGCCAAATCCTACAACTAAAAGCAGTTAAAATGACACCTCAAGGGTTCTCTCTTAATACCCACTAAACCTCAACACCTACAGCCAGTCATTCATCAGTCATGGTTTAGGCTTTATAGCTCAGTGAGTGAGGTGAGGATCTAAGATTTCGCATGAGACATGGCCTGTCTCAACCAATCAATCTAATAACTCTATTTATCCCTGTGGGGCTATGTAATATATACTGACAATAAAGCAGCTTGTATGTGCTCAATATACAGGTTTAAGAATACATATTGTGCTTTTTGTCTGCTATACAGCCTAGTTAGACACCCATGGATCAGTATTTTGTACATTTAAGTGATCAGGGAGATGTGGTCTTGGATGCAGGTGAATGATGATTACTCAAACAGGCACTTTGGAGTTAACTAACTCTAAATGAGAAGGGAGAACAATTCTACAAGCTCTGAAAAGTGCACAATATGTCTCCTTTGAGGCACTGGCCAACCAGCTTCAGATGCAATTTAAACCATTAAGAGCACAGGCTATATCTACCTTACTTAAGTACTTCAAAAAATGAGAAAGCTCAATGTCAGAATGATGTCTGCATTGATATTATATCTACTGGCAGCACAAGGAAGGTCCTCCTTATATTAATGAACTATGAATGACACTATTATTGCCAGTAAAGTGCAGAGCCAGGGGTCATTTCAAGAAGAGGGCTGTGCAAAACCATCAGCGCCATAGCGCTAATCACAAGCAAGTGATGAGGCCTCTTCTTGACAACCCACACAATTATATTGTTCAACAGCCAAATGAGGAACAGAGAGAAGAAAAGACAGGCTCCTAATCAAATGCCATCTTTTCTATGTTTTCAAAGGCCACAGTGACACATGGTGGTTGCTACATTCCAGGTTGTATTGTTTAACCCTGTTGCCTGTAAATATAATATAAAGTAGGGCTGAACCATTTGGGGAAAAATAAAATTTCTGGCAAGTATTACAAATGTGATTAGATTTGTGAGTTGTTTTGTAAGGTATTTTCTAGCAGTGCAGCACTACATCAAACTGGTATCTTGATTTAATAATGCTAAAGTAAATAACACATGCCCACCAGTGGATATGTTTTAAAGGATTCTGTTCACATTTTCAACTCTAAAAAAAAAAGACTGTCATATAAATTGCCAAATCAATACAAGAACAAAATATTTAGTTATGTGGTGGAAATGTTAGTACTTTGGCTTTTTTTTTTAAGCTTTAGAACCCTAATAACTTGCCTTCATCGTCTAAGTGATGGATAAGCTGTGGATCATTGAGCAAAAAAAAACCCATTTGAAGAATTGACATTGCTCACACTTCATTATCCCCTGGCAGCAGATGTCAATAGTGTCTCTCTTGGGGTAAACAACAATAGACACAAGCTATTTAAAGAATATTGGAAAGGAAACTTGATTGACAGCTTTGTAGTGCATGTGTGGAACAATTTAAAGGGATTAAACTACATACAAAAATTATGTTGTGGTGTGATTTCTATGCATGGTGGAAGCAGGTCGGAATTTATGGACTTTGTCTGGTGAACTGTTAATATAGCCTGTAAATATATATTTGTACATAACTGTAGATAGTGCCTTATATACATTTCACGTTCAAAATCATGTGAATGTGGTGGAATTACTCCTTAAGTCAAATAATATGGCAAATTTATTGACACAATCCGTAACAAAATGGATAAAGTCAAATTGGTTATTTTATTTCAATAGCTCTCAACTGTCGATCAGAAATAATGGCATAAAATTCTGCAATGTCATGAACACATCCTTTTCATGGGTTTCCTGTTATGTGCAACATTTCAAGGACTTTTTCCCATTCCAAACATATAGCAATTTGTTTTAAATTGTTAATCGCTATGGTAATGGTTCTAATTTCTTATAATTTTGAAACATATGAAATTAAAGCATAGGTGACATTGTGTCTTGGCACATTGTAATTCTCATTCAAACATCTGTATGTATTTATTAAGCACTAGTTAACGCCACAATCAATATTAGTATAAGTACTTTACCATATACAAGTTATACTTCTGATATACTGATCTTATAGACACCTTCCATTCATCTGCCTCCACATCCATTTGCCTCTATGTATTTTCATATATTGGGATGGTGTTAGCCTGGTTCTTTACACCATGGGTAGAATCTCACACACTAAAATAGCCTGATCCTTCTCAGCGTGTGAAATCCCCCTTTTCTCTCTCTGCTCTGTGGATTATTGCCTCCATCTCTGCCTTTTGTGCTGCGATATCTGTTCAATTTATGGCTGCCACCCACATCTTCTTGGTCTTTTTTCATCATATCCCTTAAAGATGGAAAGTCAATTCGGGCTTCATTTTTAGAAAAAGACATGAAATAAATGCTCCTATGCTGTTTGAGTAATGGTCTTGTCAAGCACTGATAAACTTTCTGTCAATACTCACACGTTTGATTGATCTGTGGAAAGGATATTAACGTGTATTGGGAACTTGGTGAAAAGAACTGCGTGAACCATGTGGGTAGGGAGGATTCAGATCAGAGAGAGTACTTTTAGGTTTTAACCAATTGGATTTCATCATTTTGTAAGGATAAATCAGCATTACAATTGTCCCCAGTAAGTCCTATATTTGATTTGAACATGTTTACTTCATACGGGGTCACAGATGGGTCATGTTTATGTAATTTAAATCTAAATCTTACTTTTGGTTCCTTTGAAGGTGCAATATCGAACTTTTCTGGTGTGCAGGCCGCCACCTGTTTGTGTCCATGAAGATGCTATTTCCTTGTGTAGAATGTCCCTCAGCATGGCATTAAACTCATCTATCTCCAAATGTAGGAATGGGAGTGTTTACAAGGGGGCCATGGTTCCTTATTAATGTTATACGTTTCCAAGTAAGTAAAAAATAATTTTGCTCACCCACTTCATTTCATTTTTTATTCCATACAGAACTTAATTTTCAAACTTTTCTCTCATTAATTCCCATCTCGTTGTTTTTGGTCACTGCACCCACTCGCCCCTTAGCCGTGCAGCGTGGCGCCCCCAGTCTCAATTTGCAGGTGCTACTCTGAGCCTGTCATATCACGACGCTCCATTGAGCTCTAAAAATAACCTCAGGAATGTGAAGTCCGGCTTATAATGACCACATAACTGTCTCGTCTTTGGCTGTAACGAGCAGAAATACACGCTCTTTTAGATCTCTGACAATAAAGCAGTCACGAAGACCCCCTAACATGGGACTGGGCGGACAGACGCGACAATGACAAACTAGTAGGGCTGCCGGGGTTATGTAAGCGGCTGGGAGTGGATTGATCAGCTGCCTACCCGCTGTTCTGTGCCTCATTATCAGATGACAGGCATCTTTGGAGCAATGGGAGAAACGGGTCTGCACTCCTGTCATGTGACCAGTGTGTACCAGCGTGTACTCGCACTTGTGGCTGCTTTGATGTGCTCTGTAATGGAATGGAAACAGACAAACATGCTGCGTTGTTCTGTGTGGAGAGGTTGACCAATGCATTATCTGTGCAGAAACTCATGTGTCTCCCTTCTGCAGACTGAGGACTCGGCAACCATGAACAAGGTGAAAAACTTCAAGAGGCGTTTCTCCCTGTCTGTCCCTCGTACGGAGACCATAGAGGAGAACGAGTTCACGGAGCAGATCAACCAGCTGAACATGAGACACACTCAAGGTAAGGCTTCTCAAACTGTGGTACATGGGTTTATTCTGGTATGCAAGGTCGTTTGCAGTTCTTGTTTGTTTAATTTAGAGTCAATTTTGTGACATATTGTGTCCGTCTTTGGGATAGTCCTTGTTTACAATTACTCAAGTTACATTGTAGTAGTTGTATTGAACTGGTTTGGTTTAGTTTAGACCAGGAATAGTCCTGTTTTAGACCTGTTTAGCTCTGGTGGTACTCAGAGATAAGCCTGTTACAATAAATCTATGGACTGATCATTCAATAGTGAAAGATGGAACATCCTTTGCGGGTCAATATTTATCGTGGGTACTTTTTCTTTGAAGCAGTGGGACATTTTTGGTGAGTATTTCTGCAATATTTGAGCTATAGAAGGTTGAGTTTTGAACTAAAATTAAAACGAATTGCTTAAGTGTTGCATTGTGCTATTTATTTATTGCAGCTTGTGTTTTTGAAAAATATTGTAGAATTGTAGACTCCTCTTTTGGGCATAATTCTGCTTCTTTATAGTTTGATTTCAATATTATCTTTTATCATCCAAATTTACTTCAATAATATATCACGCTTCAAAATGTGTTATCGTGACAGGCCTACTCAGAGGGATGATTATTTTCTTAGGTGTTCTTGGTGTGAAAAGTTTTTAAAATGCAGTAGAAGAAAGGTGTTTTCTTATTTTGAGCATTGTGGGGACATTTGACGAGGTATGGTAACTCTGGATCAGGTGATCTTGCACTTGCAGAGGTTGTTAAATCCATTGTTTTTATTCTCCCTGAGTTGCATTAATGGTGCTGTGCTTGATTTTACTGTGAAGTGTGAAAAACAGAACTAGTTCAGTTTAAAACAGTTTGCAGTCGTCGAAAAGTTATTTCTCCCATTCCTAATGCATAACTAGGATTCTAATTTGTAAGAGCTTTTTACAATTTACAGAGGTCAGAACAGAGGTTTTTTTTTACAGTTTACAGAGGTCAGAGCAGAGGTTTTTTTTGTAACTTACAGAGGTCAGAGCAGCATTTTTTACAACTTATAAAGCTTGGAGCTGCGTTTTTTACAACTTACAGAGGTCAGGGCTGATTCCTGGATAATAAAAAGCTTTATAATTAGATGCAGACAACACATATCTGTCTCATTTTGACCCTATTGCTCTTACAATATCAGTATTGTGGCAAAACTAAATTTGATCAACTACACGGAAAAGATTGGGTACAGCCATTATAAAAGTTCCTGGAACAAAATATTTATACATATTTAAGGAAGTGGCTTATCCACAAAATTAAATCTGCTCTTCCTGCTTTGTTGGTAATAGCAGTCATATAGAGTTTTTCTCACTACAGCTGTGATCAAACTTCAAAGAGAAGCAGGTCACAGGGATAAGAAGAATACACAGTGTTCAGTCTTTGAGTGGACCTGCTTTATTATGTAGAATCTGACTGTTGCCATGAACAACAATCATACAGTGGAGTTTATGTATGCTGCATTATAAAGGAAATCAATATTAAGTCATGGTGTGTGTGACCACAGAGTCTATTTGTTTGAGTAACTTTTACATATTAAAATGAAAAACTTTTGATGATACTTCTGTCTGTCTTGGTAGTTTTCTTCTTTTCTTTTTATTGATGACATTGTATTTTTGTATAAAACATTGTAAATTATATTATATTAGTGACTAGACCCAAGAACACACTGCAACTGTACTGCAACAAAAATGTGCATTTGAACAGTGTGCTCCCTGCCACCATCTGTATGAAATATTATTTGTCTGTAGAATATTGTGATGTCATCTGAAACCCTTGAATAGTCTCTGTGTGAAATCTCCTTGACTGGCAGTTTTAATAGTTTGTATAATGGGAAAAGTACTTCATGTGAATCTGACAAATAAGGGAAATCTTTCAGAGCAGATGCTGAACTTTTATGCATCTTTGTAATATACATAATTACTGAATGCCTCATTTATCTTTTCGACTGCTATCAGCAACACTCAATTGTAAAGCCAGTAATAGTGGTGACACCAGGAAAACAAATTGGATACTTTTGCACAGCTGTATTTGTTTGTTTCCCCAGTCTTGTACAAAATGACTTATTTGTGAGAGAATGACTCATGGTGAGCTGAGACAGTTTCCGTGAATAGATGTGAGGTGACAACAGATGCCGACTGAACACGCCGAAGAAACACCAACTCCGACTGCATAAATATGAGTTTGAGAGCCCTGTAATCAAGTGGCTTCATCAGCTGTGCTTGTACTGCTTCTCCAGACCCACCACGTAATGCACCAGTTAAATGTGCATGTTAGTGTATTTTCAGGTCTAAAAATATGTTACGAGCATTTCATTTTGTACTGAAGATTGCATAGTTTAACAGGACATTTTAGTAGAAACTAGGCTAAGGTGTCTTTTTAGAGCTTTTATAGTGTTGTATCAAATCTACCATATCTGAAGGTGTGTTTTGTTTCTTCCATGCTCTTTTGGGAAATCATGCATGTGTTGTCCCTCTCATCCTAGTCAGCAGCCCTCAAAATATTCTCCTCTCACTGCTTACATCTAATACCCTTAGAATTATAGGTTTCTATCTATGCTGTCTGGCTAGTTCTGAGATCAAGGTTTTGACCACGCATTGAGTACAATGGGAATGGGAATTGGATTTCTGCTCATATAAACCTATATTAAAATTATCAAAGCCTATAAAATCTTGACAAAGATTTACAGAAGATATTCAAGAATAAGAATATATTAATAACTTGACAGTTTTTACAAAAATGTTACATTCCGTTTATAGTTTTAAGGGGACGATTTGCATGTTGAAATCTGTGAAGTAAAGCCAGCTGTGTGTACACATTAGTCAGATCTGTGCTGATCACTTCACTGCTCAAATTATCACTTCAACACAGTTCAGCTTTCAAGACAGATGCAGTTTTCCATGAAAGACTGCCAGTGTTTTAAGTTGATACATTTCATGCCATCTTAGATTTTGAGATCTTCCACATCGCTGTTGTTCAACGCACCACATACATAGCTGGAGAAGTCCCTAACATTAGCACAGTACATGGCACAGTTTGGGACGGAGTACAGCATGGAGAGAGCATGTGGAGAACCATATTGGATTGTCCTTTTGCAAACAAGTTGTCCAGCAGGAGTCCTTCCAATATCTCACAGCTATCGGATCAGTGTGCGCTTGTGTGCGCATATTAGCCTGACCTTCATTAGTATTGAGGGATCAAAGGAGCACTAGCTGTGAAATTCAAATGAACACAAACAGGTTGGCAGTTCACACACATCTTTCATATCCCCATTTCAAGTCTCTTTATTCTGACTTTTTTTTATATGCCATGGATTTGTCTTTTTGGGAGAAAAGGAAAATACATTTTCAGTTATGTAAGAGTGTAAAAAGTGGCGATGGTTTCTGAGACCTTTGTAATATAGACACAGCAGTATCAGCATCACATTTGTGTAAATCAGAACCTTTTATCTGTATTAGCCCTCTATAGCATTAGGTGCCGACTACATTTACTAACTGCTGTTTACTAATTTACTCATGTCTGTGTGGCTTTTAACAGTTTGTGCTTTGCTTTATTCTGTGGTTTGTCTGTCCATATCAAAATTAACCTTTATGCACAAATATTTACATGGGCTGATGTTAATTATGCACTAAATTAATAACCACTCCCCCCTGTAATCTGATTATTAGTAAATAAATATTAAGGAATTTATTGACTTATCAAAAGGTTGGAGGTTCTATCCCAGTTCCTATCAGTTGTTGTGCCCATGGACAAGAGACTCAAGCCTATCTTGCATCTCTGTAACTGTATAGTAGCTTTTCTGAATGGTTGAGTGCCCAATTATGGTAGAAAAGTGCTATTTCAATGTCACCATATCTTGTAGTGTGATTTTTTAAGTTATTTTATATAAATTGGAAGCATTTGAAAAGATTTAGTCCTATTTGCACAGGTTTATTTCATACAGCACAGGTAATATCCACGCACCAGGTCAGAGGTCATTATTAATCATGAAGTATTATATTAAGGTTTCTTAAGTGGGAGAACTACGTGAGCTATTCAATATGAGTCCTCCACAATCAAAACCGCCAGCGTCTTTCACCATTGTCTTGTCCCCATGGAAACCGGGACTTAAAGTACCTCTCCCCATGAGAAAACAGCTGCTACACATACATACACACACACATACGCCTACACACACCATCATTCACGATCAAACTCATCTGAAAGCATAAAGCATAGGACAGACAACACCAGGGCATCAAACACGCAACCCTCCACTGTGAACGAATGGGGATCAAAGTGCACGGCAGTGGCAGCTTTTTAATTGTCCAACATATTCAGTGAAACTACATGTACAGGTCCTGTCCACAGCACCTCGCTTTGATCAGACCGCTTTGTACTCAAACAAAAGAACCGCTTTGTAAAGGATTCGATATTCATTTATTTTGGTGAAAGAAAGCTGCTTATAAAAGAGGAATCGTTGTTTTTGTTCTAAATAGTGTGTCTAGAGTAGAATGATACACGACAGACTTAGGCCTATGTATTTCATGATTTCTATGATTTGATTTTTTACCATTTACTTGAGGAAGACTGAATTAATTAGCTTAGTAGATGTGCATTGTTTATTAAGGAAAGGTTGACATTTTGGCCTCCAACAACAGTAATGCAAACTGTTGGTTTATCAGGGCAAGACATTAATGTAATTTGTCCGTCAGTGAGGCCATTCATATAAAGATGTTCAGATGCTTTTAGCTTTCTATTTGGTAATTCATACAGTTGTCTAATTTCTATAAATATGTGTACATAGTGCTACATGCTAAAAACAGATTATACGGTAGCACTTAACAAATAACTGAACTAAAAATGATTCAGGGAGTAAAACACTTTATAATTAGATGCAGGCAGTACACAGCGGTCTTATTTTGACCCTCAAGAACTGCTTATACAGTATATATGTACTAGGGAAAGACAGTTTTTGAAATAAAAAATGGGGTACAGGACCTTTAATAAAGAATGAAATGAACAAAGACATCATAATGAACAAATAGCTTAAGTATGAGTCAGGCTTATAACTACTAACACCTAACCATAACCCTTTAATTTTGTACTTAATTAAAACCATAGCTCTCAACCCCCCTGAATAATTTTTAATAAACTATTCATATATTATTAATTAAGTGTTCAGCTCATTCCTTTTTTTCATTTTGCGTGTTCATTTTCTATCACGTAATGTCCAAATGATTTTTCACCAGTGGTTTGTCAGTCATTTCAATATGTTATTCTCATTGCCCAGACCTGACACCAGAGCGGCTGGGTTCAGCTTCATACGATGCCAGTCCTGTGAGTCCAGAGCCCACCACGCCCAGCGCCCACTCCCCCCTCCCACCCACCTGCACTACCACAGCAAGGCCCAGCATAGACGCTTCTCTATGGAGGTAAGGCCACGTAAACCTGATGCACTGTCCTAGAACACTCAGTGATGAGGTTTATTTAAAAAGGCTTCCATAACTTCAATAAGCCGCAGCTACACCAAGGCATAATAGGGCTTGTAATTGGGTCAACAGGAGAAAATTGGCTATTCAGCACATTATAAAAACAACTATTTCTAGCACTGTTATGTCATAAGAAATGTTTTATTGTTGTATATGTTATTACATATATTTAATCACACATGTTTTATGATGCACAGCAGAGAGCACACGCAAAGTGGTTGTTGTGTCTTCTGCTAAGCTGCGCTGCAAACTTGCTTGTTGAATGTGCTCCAGTGCTGCATCACAATGAGCTATATGGTTCTCAGGCTTTTTACTCCAAGCACCACCTATGATATAATCAGATCTAATCCCAGATTTTATTAGGATGATATATTAGGGCTAATCCCAGACTTTATCAGACCTATATTTGGGCCAGTTGTTCCAAAATGAGACCAAATCAGGTTGATTATAAGACATATGGATGACTTAGTTCTAAATAATAATTAACCCAAAGGAGGGTAATGTTAAGGGTACACTTTATTGTCCTTCATTACCACTGGGCCAATCTATCAGGAGCAGTGGGTGCCCAAGAACTAACCGACAGATCTTGAGCTAGACTTGGTTAGGATTACCTTCAGGACTCGCTGCTATGGGTTGATGCGGGAACCGCCCAGAGGAGGAAACCCACCCAGACACAGGAGAAAAACATGCATCCTATGGACAGAAAGTCCTGGACAGCTCGGAAGTCAAACCCAGAACCTTCTTGCTGTGAGATGAAAGTGTTAGCCACTTAACCCTTGTGCGGATAAACAACATGTCTGACTATTGTTTCCCTGTAAACAAAGCTAGACTAACCAAGTAAAGACAATTCATTCTCAACTTTCTTCACAATTCTTCGTGTCATTTTTCCTTTTCATCTTTAGCCACTCAATGAGATGAGTCACCTTGGAGTCACACGTACACATGCCCACATGCACACACATGCATACACACATACGTACTTCCATTGGGGATGTAAGAGTGATCACAGTGCCACAGATCCCAGTGGAGCTGTGTGATTCACTGCCGGTCTCACACCACGCAGCTAAAGGCGCAGAGGGTTTAGGCATGTGATGGGGAAGTCAGCACTCTGCAATGTACTTGAAGGAAACAAACATATTATGCAAAATTGAGTTTTTACAGCTTTTAATCTTATTCTTCCCTTCTTATTTACCCATTCAAAGTTGTTTTCAGAGCGATTCATGTATGTTCATGTAGTAATCTTCAATTCAACTCATCATTCAAGACAGCATTGCTATGAAAATTCACATTTTCCCCCTACCCCCATACACACACCACTGCTCTTTACTTAGTTCTTTACAGTTTTCAGCTGGAAGTTAACAGTCTCAAATATGCACTTGAACAGAACAGGAGGATAAAAACAGAATTAAAGGGGAAATGATTATGCAAGACTTGATTTTGCTCTTTAACAAACTTCAAACACTCTGGCATCGTTACACCTGTCAGTTTTATATCCAGTGCTTGAAATGGCAGTGTCATGCATCCATAGTGACACTGTGTATGTTTCCAGGATGTCAGCAAGCGCATGTCTCTGCCATGGACATCCGTCTCTGCCCCCAGAGTTCCTGAAAAAGCTGCAGATGGAGAGTGAAAACTCACCCCTCTCCAAACCGCTCAGTCGAATGTCCCGGCGGGCTTCACTGGTCAGTGCCACTTATCCACTTCAGTTTGGCTCTAGTCCTGTTTTCAGCTCTGTTTAAAAGTCAGTTACAAAGTTTGTTTGGCTCTTGAGTATGTACTTGTCTTTCTTCTTGAAAGAGCGTATTAACTTCAGTTCAAAAACTTTAATATTCTCATGCTGTCTCTGTTGACATTATGTATTTTTTTTTTATATATCTTTATAATGCTACTAGAAAAACTGCCAAATGCAGGGTGCTCTTTCTTTCAGAACTGAGTAACCAGTAAATACAGTTAAATTAGACATTTTTAGAGATGTGCAAATAATAAAAAATACTTTAATCCTCCATTCTGTTTCCATCAGTCTGACATCGGTTTTGGGAAACAGGAGACGTATGTGAAACTAGGGAAACTCGGTGAGGTGAGTATGTGAATAAACTGGTTAATGAAAGCATCTCAGTCTGCACAGACTAGCCAGGTTTGAATGACATTAAAGTTGGATTTAATTTAACCTAATAGATGTCTGCTGTGGGTTTTCTTTGCCAAAATGTCCACTTAATCCTAAAACATGTGCTTTGTGCCAGAGTCTGAGTCAGTGTAAAAGCTCCAGACACATGTGCCATTGATTTAATGAGAAACTAGAGTGACTCATCTGTTTGGGCTCTCCGCTCTCACAATATGAAATCAAAGGAAATTTGTGAGTTTTATAGACGGGAGGATTCATCACAATACATATAAATCCAGCACCTTTTCAGTTGGATTAGATGGTCCCTTTTGTCACAGGAGTGAAAATGTAGCGGTTCAAACTTTAGACAGACCTATTAACACAAACCTGTCTAATATGCACACTCACTGGTAAATATGTCAGTTTAACATAATTTGAAGAGATTCATAAAATAATGAATTGATTTTTTACTGGGACAGTCACAAGTAAAGCACCGTCACCCAATTAATAAGGTGCTTTGACAAAGACATTCTTCAGAAGTTTTAACATGCAAAAACAAATGATTTTATGCACTTCAAATTTGGTGTATTTTAATTTGATTTGATTCAGCATATACTTGCTTTCATGTTGAATGGCCCTTCAGATCAAAATAACTCAGTGGAGGATGTTGTTTTATTGACTCTATCATACAGTTTTATAACTATTATACGCATAATTAGAAAAAGTTTACAATGTTATGCTAAATCAAGCATGTTATTATTACATTTTTAATAATGAAGCATTGTACAACAGAAGGAAACCTATAACACTTGTAACCATGAAATGTGAGAGCACCTGCTCAGAGCCTGAAGTGCTGTTGTCAAAGTGTTTCCTACATTTGTGTTTGACAGTGTTTGTGCTTCCAGGGCACGTACGCCACTGTGTTCAAAGGCCGCAGCAAACTGACCGAAAACGTGGTGGCCCTGAAGGAGATCCGTCTAGAGCACGAGGAGGGAGCGCCCTGCACCGCCATCAGAGAAGGTGCATCTTAATGAAACTGCTTTATTATGACAAACAAAAACAGGCTACATATCCCTGCATCTCAAATTGTTAAATGTACAGTAAGCTGAGCTCCTATATAACAGTGTCAAGAGGTGGTTCCCGTTCTTTTTATTATGAATCCACCACGCTTGTGTTGGAAACAGGGCACTCTACCCAGCCCCACACTGCAACTAAAAAGGAACTGGTGTGTTTTTTGGCACTAATGTCCATTGTCCAATCATGCTGTGTGGAGTTTTTACTTTACCCACTTGCCCTCACATTCTGTCTTGCCCACATGTTGGGAAATAATAGCATAACAAAAAAACTCAGATAAGTATTCTAAGTCATCTGGGGGACCTTTGATATGATTTGATACAAAAATCCTTTTTTGTGATTTCACTTCTGTTGAGAATGGCTAAAAATCAATCTCTTGTATACACAGTGTCCCTGCTGAAAAACCTGAAGCATGCGAACATTGTTACATTACATGACATCATCCACACGGACCGCTGCCTCACACTGGTGTTTGAGTACCTGGTCAGTAGTATTATATACAAACTGCACAGTAAGTGCCACTGTGAGCTCTATAGTTTACTGTATGTGCTGTTATGTGTTGCAGGACAGTGATCTGAAACAGTATCTGGATAAACTGTGGGAACCTAATGAGCATGCACAATGTGAAGGTGAGCCGCACGGGAGGAAATGAGTCACCCACTTTAATGTGTTTAAATGTCAGAGAAGTATACACTGTGGCCTCAAGTCCCCTCTGCAATTCCTTTGTTTTATTCATGCTTTCGGCTTACAGGCCCCAAAGCGGATTTTCAGAGCTTTAAAGTATAGGCTAGTATAATGTTGCTCTTCATCAAAAACATAACAATAAATAATATTGTTTCAGTCACACATATTTGAGCAGTTTTGCTGCATATTGCACTACTACATGTCACTCTAGCGTGTGACGCCATCAGGTGGGTCATCCAGAAAATCATTCATATTTTTTTCCACTATGCCACAACTTTAATGCTATTAGTTATTGTTGTTTGTGTCATTTAAACCGCACCCCTCAATGTGTCAGCAAGTGGAGTTGCCCTCCTCTGGCATTTGTATACACTGAAATCAGATCGTTTTAGTTCATATTAATATACCCTGTTAACAGTTATTAATTTTAGGTCATACTGCAAGAAAGACTCAGTGTTAAGGTGTGAATGTGTTTAATTGGTTTGGTATAAATAATTATGGTAATGTAAAATTCTCCAGCTATGGTATCTGATCAAACATAGCTCAAGATCTGGAGAAGGGGCCCCAGGTGCAGCACCGCAGGGCCCATTGCTCCTGGCCGGTTC
This sequence comes from Periophthalmus modestus, assembly GCA_019594935.1. NCBI lineage: Eukaryota > Metazoa > Chordata > Actinopteri > Gobiiformes > Gobiidae > Periophthalmus > Periophthalmus modestus. Next base: position 24,658,847 of record JAIEZT010000013.1, on the reverse strand, counting down.
CCCTAGCGGCAGTAAAGGATGGGTCAAATACAGATGGCAAATAAAATGTACCTTTACCAGAATTGCTTAAAGTTGTCTTCTTCTCATTGAAAAGGTTGACTGTAAAAATGCACAATTTCAAATAAAAGGAAAAGTGTTAAAACATGTAACAAAATTTGGCTTTACAATAATAACAGCACTTAAAATATTCACTACTGATAACTCTCTTTTTGCTGCAGATTTTTATGTTCCAGCTCCTCCGCGGTCTATCCTATTGTCACCAAAGGAAAATCCTGCACAGAGACCTAAAACCTCAGAACCTGCTCATTAATGACAAGGGGGAACTCAAACTTGCAGATTTCGGTAAGAACAACTCATAATAGAGCATACACATCCACATGTCCACACATATACTCTGGAGGAGATAGTGGTGAGATTGTAGCCAAAATTGCCTTCCAATTATATTTTACTGCAACACTGAGATCTCTTGTCCTGATGACTTTAGCACCCGTACTGTCTGTATCCTAGCAACTGTGGCCCTTTCTCTGGCTGTTCTGCAATATTTTACTGTGTAGATAAAGCCAAATAATATTTCCTAGCTGACATCACCATTACAGCACACATATGAGAACAATATGGCATTATGGGAAGACAACTCTGTGCTTCACAGTGTATTTTCTTAATCTAGGTCTGGCCAGAGCAAAGTCTGTCCCCACTAAGACATATTCTAATGAAGTGGTGACTTTGTGGTATCGACCTCCAGATGTTCTACTAGGCTCCACAGAGTACTCCACGCCAATCGACATGTGGTGAGTAACTTGGCTTGTACAGAAAGAATAAGGTGATACTATTACTGCAAATGGGTGTTACTCAGGACTGCAAGGTGGATTTGTCTGAACACCAGTAATTGTTCAGGTAATTTGTCCCATGGGTTTACATGCATACCATAGACTGTGAACAGTCCTGTGATTTGTTTATTTCAGTGACACATGTGAAACTTTTCATTGATTCTACAGAAATCTGCTGTTTTTGTATTTGTTCCTTTTCAGCCATAAGCAGCCATATTTGTTATGATAGGGATTTACCAGCCGTCTCCCTGACTGGCTCCATCTGCCAACCAAACCAGTGACAAGGCTCACTTCTTCGCAGTATTGGAGTGTGTATTCCCAGTAAACTTCTATACCATATACGGTCAATGTAACTTAACAGAAAATGCACAAATTCCATATCAATAATATAATCAATCTACAATGACAGAAATGTCTGGACAGTTGTTTTTTTGCTGACAAGATGCTAAAATGTATATTAAAAAAACAAAAAATCAATAGTGGAAATTACTGTGTAGATCGATACTTCTTCTACTTCTACACATTTATACTTCAAAAAACTGCACAGCTTTTTGCACTCGAGTCCAGCCTTCACAGTGCTACATTCATGTGAGCACTTACAGGTGCAGTGAAGACATGCTGTCCTTTTGTCCGCTTCTTTCCACTAGTTTGTTCTGCTCCACTCAGACTATAGTGAGAACAATAGAGCAGTCAGAGGCAGGCTGCTCATGCATGACAGTCCCGGGTTCACCTCTGGCTTTTGGGAAATCTTACTGTATCTGCACTAGGTTTGAGACTGCCTCTTTTAGGTATAACTTTTAGGTATAACTTTATATGAACACCCTCAATTTAGGATTATAATCAGAAAATTAGAAAAGGAAATCACTATGCATATTTTCTATATTATTTTGCAATATTGTATGTATATATCTATATATTTAATAGATTATCTTAAAGGTGTACTATGTAACTTTTTCTGGCGGATGTTGGGTGCTGCTGTTGGAGTTGACAAGTAATCTTCCACATTATGCCATTAAACCACTTCATGGGGAAAAGCACAAGACCAAGTTACTGTTATTATACTGTATGTGGAAAGGCAATCATGCTTTCAGTAAAAATGCATGCTTTTCAGTGTATTTTGAACAATAAAAACAGCTGAAAAGTTATATAGTGCAACTTTAAAATAATCATTTGCTTTGGACAATCATAACATTAATTAAATGGGAAAAAGTCTGACATTTAATTACATCACATAATGCTTATTTAGGGTCAGCATTTTATTTTTTGGTCACTTGATGTCCAAAACATTCATTTCTTCTCCCTGTTATGTGATATATTAGCAGTTTGCATGGTGCTCTAAGCTCAGCTGTGTCTCCCACAACATGGCAGTGCTGAGTATGTTTCTCTGCATGGGGCCTCTTCATACAGCGCAGAACACAAAAGACTGCCCACACCCATGTTTGCTCTTTATGCCTAAAGTGTACTATTGTTTCATCTAAAAGATTTCTGATGTGGCCTGACTTTGTCTCTTTATCACCTCCCTCATGCCTTGTCACTGTTCAGGGGCGTGGGATGTATCCTGTATGAGATGGCCACAGGTCGACCCATGTTTCCTGGGGCAACAGTGAAGGAGGAGCTGCACTTGATATTTAGACTAATGGGTACACTTTGCACATTATTACTGATACTTCATTTCATTTTTGGATGTTTTGATTGCACCGAAAAACAGAAAAACCTGTGTCCTACTGTGAGCGGGCTTGCATCTCCATAAACAAATCCCACAGTTTTTTAATGAAATTTGACCAGTTTTACAGGCCCTTCTGGGGAGTGGTGTTGCAAATTAGCTTCAACACTATGATACCTGCATCAGATTACTGAATATTTAATATAAGTTTGTTCTGTCTATCCTTATAAAAAAAAACAAAAAAAAAAAAAAAAAAAACAACAACTTACTCTTCCTTGACCTGGAGAAGAGCCTACACCTACTTGTCTCTATGGAAATGTGGTTACTAAAGTGTATAAAATGCATAAAATGTATCTATCTTCAGAGAATGTTCCAAAGAATGGTTTTAATTTTCTATTTCCATGGAACCATGTAGATGAAGTAACATCATGTTACTTTAACATCATTTATACATTCCTATTTCAATATTTGAGGATGTACATTTTTAAGTGGATTTTATAAATGAGATAGATTGGATTATGCCCCTTGCCTTACATGCCTTTGACCCTGATGTGAATAGATGGTATGAAACAGTTCATGCACTATATAACAAGAAAATTACATTTTAGCCTATTACAGTCTCATCTATAGTGTATTATAGTTTATGGAGACTGCAGCCTCAGCACATAAAGACTGATGTGTAACAGAGCTAACCACCCAATGGACAGACAATTACTCTTCAAATATGAGCACTTTCATTCTGTGCACTGTAAACTGAAATGTTTCAATATGTATAGTATAGGAGCAATCATAGTTTAACATACTTTAACTTTAACAGAGCAGTTGAGAGGTATGTCCACTGTTTCACAGGGACACCCACAGAGGAGAGCTGGCCTGGGATCAGCAGTAATGAGGACTTCAGATCGTACCTCTTTCCTCAATACAGACCTCAAGCTCTCATCAACCACGTACCCAGGTAAGTCTGACTCTTGGCAACAATTTAAACACTTAATGTTCTTCTTTAAGAACTTGAATTTTATCCCTAAAGGTTAGATACTGATGGGATCGACTTACTATCTGCCCTGCTCCTGGTAGGACATGCAGTATTGACAGTTTTAGAACATGCAGAGGGTTGTAATCACCAGCTTTTGTTGTGTAATTGCAGTATGACACGAGGAACAGAATATCGTCAGAGGCTGCACTTCGACACCAGTACTTCCAGAGTTTGGAGGAGAACATTCACAACCTGCCAAACAGTAAGAGTGATACAACATTTATGTATGTGTAGTGAATAGAAGTTTGTGATTAGTTTCCATTCATGTGACACCACAATATTGAGTATAGATTAAAAGTTTGTGATTTGGTGTGCAGGTCAGAATTCTATGACAGAATTAGTTGTTTGAAATGTCAGATTTGGTTTTACAGTGAATATAACAAGATTACTAGACCTGTCCACATGAAACAAAAACTGGCATAAAGATGTATGTCTGAAAAATTCAACAAAAGTTAAATTACTTTCCCATTAAAGCCATATGAAAATTATAGCAACTTTGTGGAGTCAGTTGCTATGACATAATGATGGGGTTCAGCATACATGGATCATTAGTTTGGATAGTTCTTTCAAAAACAGTAAATCGCTCATAGAGTTTTATCAGCCTCTGCTCTCCATCTTAACATATTGCATCAAATTCAAGAATGCAGCCTCTACTTCTAATAGCTTTTACTGGGTAATTGTTCATTTTGAAACAACACGACTAGTACTCCCCCCACTCTGTTTAGACTTGTGTTTTCTTGTGTGTTCCAGCCGCCTCTGTGTTTTCCCTCAGAGAGATCCAGCTGCAGAAAGATCCAGGACATCGCACTTCTGTGTTCCAGCCTTTAGGTGGCGTACCATCCACTCTACTTCTGTATATTGACGTTCTCATTTATAACCTAATTTAATGACTGTAAAACTGTATTTTTTTCCAAAGTCTTTTCAAGATAAATAGTTTTTTTGTTGTTTTTTTTAAGATGACCAATTAGCCCTGCTTAAGCTGACATCATGTCTCATTAAGAGAACCATAACAAATTCAGTTTCGTGGGAAATTTAAATGACAATAAACTGTCAACTGCCTAATTAAGGAGTCTAGCTCTAATTACCTCCTCTGTATGAAACAAACAGAGCAAATGCTTTTACCTGTCATGATTTTGCAGTAAATTAGTTCCTGATGTGGTGTCTCTGCAAACACTGTTCCTTACTTATAACACATACCAAGTGATGTGCACGGTCTGCATTTGGATTCTCCTGTTAATCCCAATGTATTTCCCTTCAGCCCGTGGAAAAAACAGGAGGCAGAGCATCTTCTAGAGGTCAAACGTCATGGAAGAGAGACTCACGGCACAGAAACCAACACAGACGCACAAACTCAGAAGCGAGTTCCATTTGGAGACGCCCTGCATGGACCCAACAGCACACAACTATCACCACTATCACTACATGGATGAACGTGATGAGTGAAATGGTTGCACTTTGAATGCCTATCTTCAACAAAAAAAAATGAAAAAACACACAAAAAATAACAAGGTCTTTGCTCTTACTACTGCTAAAACAAATTACTGTTACAACTCAGCATAAAGTCACATTATAATAGTATTAGTAACCATAAACTTCTTTGGACAGATGAGTGCTTTGGTCCTGTCATTCAAATAAGTATACTGTATTCTCATAACATCCAACCTAATAGGAGATCTAGTACTGTTTGACAAGGGCATACATTGCTAAAACGTTAATTACTGGTACATGTCAAGATATCAGAATAACAATGGTCTGGTTAAAGGAATATTTTATTAACTTCACTCATTTCATTTGACACGAAGCAAAGTATGGGGTATTATACAGTATAACAAACACTGACACTAACACTAACAACAAAATGTCAGCTTATGTTGAGAAATGTTTCAACATATCTTACACATCTAATTATATACATATGTGTGTACAAATGTGAAGCTTAGTAAGAAAGTCACGGGTGATTTAAATGGTGAATTGGTGTGACAGCTGTGACTGGATCTCTGCTCGTGATCAATCTCAACAGTAGCATTAAAAGATAAATGGGATAGCACAAATACACAAATACACTCTTGTCTAAAGGTACGGTATCATAGCTACTGGTCGTGTTGCCTTGCTCCACGGGTCCTAGGTGGGTGTGTCCATGCCAGTGTTACATACATTCCAGTTATTGAAGTTGCCTTAGTAAAACTGTGCATGATGTTCTGGCTTGTGGAGGTAGTTGATCTAGTGAAGCCATTGTTTTTGAGGCATTTGCTTTGTGTGTCTGTAAATAGTCTGTTTGCGTGTGTAGTGTGTCTCCTCTTTGCACAAACCAGAAGTGTCCTATCAGGCTTGCTCCCTTCCCTTCCCTTGCCATTTTTTTTTTCTTATCCTGTCTTTTACACAACCAAACCTCCCTAAAACCTGTCCTAAATTTCGAGTAGCAGTTTTTACAATTACGCTAGTGGACTTGACTTTTACTTAATTTGGACTTCAGTTTGATTCAGCTTGACTGGACTATGAGTATTTGAAAATGTACAGACTTATGGATCTAATGACCCTTGACCTGATACTTCAAGTGCAATACAAATGACTTTACTGTCCAGTGCCATCACTGATGCTAAGGTTCAGAGGTCACAATCTCTATACATTACAAGATACAACCATCAGTACGGAAATATGAATTCTATGTAGAAACGTGTCTTGCTTGTGTAGATACAGTAGTGGTTAATGAGATGGCTCAGTGTGAGGTGACTTCAAGTGGAAGACGTTGCACTTGTCCTCTATATGTCTTTCCACATCTCTGCCAGTAGAAAAGTCAATACAAATTGTATTTTGGAATGAAAACAAAATTAGTGAACTTGCAATAACTTGACTAACTTGTAATTTGACATAGTCTAAAAAAAATCCTTCAAATGCAATAGTGCTCCCTAGTGGACAGAGGTCTCCATATACTGCTAGCCTTTAGCCTGGCTACATTAGGCCTTAGGTGTAAAATTACCAGTAATATAAAACCATATCTTGACTAAAATAAATAGCAACTGTCTAAGTGCCCTTAGAATATAGAAGCTTGCATGCTCGAAAATGCCACTACAGGTTTCTACCTCTTAAAGTATTCTATAGTCTAGACCTGCACAGTTCAGCAGAGATGAGAGAGATCTTTTAGCAGAGCCTTGAGGTCATCATTGCTTTTTTTTGCGTAAGACACCCCCACTCCCAAATCTGTGGTACAAGTATTACTTAATGTTTAATAATATTAAGATATTTTCTGCAATGAAAAAAGATTATATATATATACACATACATACATACATACACATACATACATACATACACATACATACATACACACACACACACACACACACACACACACACACATATATATATATATATATATATATATATATATATATATATATATATATATATATATATATATATATATATATATATATATATATATATATATATATATATATATATATATATATATATGTCTGCTGAAATAGAGAATTGTATTTAAAATATTTAAAATGTCTAAATGTTTTATAAAAGATGTTTAGATTTGTATGATATGAGATGTGATATTTTGTGTGATTTATTGTCTACACTGTTATGAGAAAATGAATGTATTGTTACTGCCAAGAGGTTTAAAAGTGAATAACTGACTGATTTATGAATAAACACTGAAAACTAAAACACTATGGCCTTTACAGATTTTTAAGAAAATTATTATTTATTATCTTTTTTTTTTCAGGATTGCAAAGGCGTAGATCTTAACACGCATGTCAACACTTAATTCAAACCGTCCATCTCCACTGAATTATTGAGTCATTTTAATTGTTGAGGTGGTTTATGTTCAGGTTTCATTGAGGGAGGCTCCTATCAAGATTTATTTGAGCTGTTTTATCGAAATATAGAATATAAGTTTGATGTACACGTTTAGGATTATATTTCGGGTTTCATATGCACAGTATTCAAAAAGTCTAGATCATACTGCCGAAACCCGGGATCGAACCAGGGACCTTTAGATCTTCAGTCTAACGCTCTCCCAACTGAGCTATTTCGGCCTGCCATCGTCATGAGCTGTTGGTTGTAGTGTCAGACGATGACCAGAAGGGGGTAGTCGCGTTTCGCGTATTTTCTTTATGGTTTTAGGATATTTTCATAGAATTAACCAAAAGAGAGAATATCAAAATAAAATATCTGCTAAACAAAACCAAAAATGAAATAAAAATAGTTCCACCCTGTATTAATTTCCCATGTTTAGCATGTCAGGCTAGTTAGGCTTCTTGTTTAGAGTATGTTTAGGTTTATTAGACAACTCTGGGGACAGATGTGAGTAGGCCTGTATCCAGGGGCGAAACTCTCAGTTTCGTCTAGGGGGGACAATAAACCAAAAATTAGAACTATGCTTCAAAGGGCGTTGTAATGATACACAATCATAAATTCAACAACTATGTTATAATGATTAAGCTATTATTAACCACTTAACGTTCCGTCGCCTTTTCTTTACAACTTTACAGCAATGTACATTGACTTCTGCGTCATCCACACAAACAATCTACACATCAAATAAAAGCTACGGCTCTTTCCGAATATGCAATATACCATTTTCACCTGAGATCACCATAGTGCTGACAGGAAAGACGTTTTTACAGAAAAGCCAAAAATGTGGATTTGGACTTCACTTACCTTTGTGTTCTCTGGTTCTGTCAAACATCAGCATATTCCACAAAGTTTGTATCATTCGTTCTGTACAGGTCCAGAGAATATAATCCAGTCAAGAAATGATGTCCACAAAATAAATTAGATCCTCCATGTCCTATCTGCTGCAGGAAAGTATTCCAAACATGAAATCTGCTCCGTCATTTTTTGCATTTCTATTATCGATTTCAGACATAAACTTCTGACAGCGCCAACTTTGTTTCTCAGTGATAAACACACGTGTTAGCTTCTGATTGACACCAAGGTTGGCCAATAAGGTGGAGGTTTTGTGTTACTGGAGCCGCAAACAGCGAATCAGTGCAAACACTTCAAAGTACTATTCGAAGTACCGCTCGAAGTATCCGGCCGAAAATGTACACTCACCTAAAGGATTATTAGGAACACCATACTAATACGGTGTTTGACCCCCTTTCGCCTTCTGAACTGCCTTAATTCTACGTGGCATTGATTCAACAAGGTGCTGAAAGCATTTTTAGAAATGTTGGCCCATATTGATGGAGCATCTTGCAGTTGATGGAGATTTGTGGGATGCACATCCAGGGCACGAAGCTCCCGTTCCACCACATCCCAAAGATGCTCTATCGGGTTGAGATCTAGTGACTGTGGGGGCCATTGTAGTACAGTGAACTCATTGTCATGTTCAAGAAACCAATTTGAAATGATTGGAGCTTTATGACATGGTGCATTATCCTGCTGGAAGTAGCCATCAGAGGATGGGTACATGGTGGTTATGAAGGGATGGACATGGTCAGAAACAATGTTCAGGTAGCTCGTGGCATTTAAACAATGCCCAATTGGCACTAAGGGACCTAAAGTGTGTCAAGAAAACATCCCCCACACCATTACACCACCACCACCAGCCTGCACAGTGGTAACAAGGCATGATGGATCCATGTTCTCATTCTGTTTACGCCAAATTCTGACTGTCTCAACCGAAATCGAGACTCATCAGACCAGGCAACATTTTTTCAGTCTTCAACTGACCAATTTTGATGAGCTCGTGCAAATTGTAGCCTCTTTTTCCTATTTGTAGTGGAGATGAGTGGTACCCGGTGGGTATTCTGCTGTTGTAGCCCAGGTTTGAGCTGAACGACTTTGCCCTGCAGGCCTCATCCCACATAAATGACCTTCTTCTTAGTTGTGTGTAGGTCTGAGGTACCTCCATCCCACACAAAAACCCACGCCTCAAAGCAGCACCAGCATGTTAGGCGTGCACGTTTAGAACGAGTTTACTCCGGACAGAGGAACATGGCAGGAGCAGCTGCAGCCCCAGGTCAGTGCAGAGCAGATGCAGGTTTGTTGCACCACAGTCCTACAGCAGTGCACCCTGGCACATAACAGCATCAGTGTGTAACTATATCTGTGGAGTTTACAGTGTATCATGTCAGCAGTGAGGACGCCACAAATAGCACCTCCTACTCACTTTATTATTGGCTGTGTTAATTGTCGTAGTACAAAGCTGCATTATAAATCAAGTGAATGTGTAACCATACAAATATGAAACTAATGAATAAATAATGCTTATTCCAGCAGACACACGATGTCCTTTAGTGAAGCACGCAGTTCTGTGTCGTGGCGTACCAAGGGGTAGTAGATCATGTGAGTTATGTGCACAGTATGCTGCTTGTCTGCATGCTGTTTCCCCCCTGCAGGTCTCCTCTTAACTGAAGTTTTTTATGGAAAAATGCAGCTATAACCACAGTATGTCCTGATCAGTGCGACACAAGATCTTACACTGTAACGTGTTTAGTGCCTTTTTATATATTTTTTCAAAGAACCTGAAATAACCATCCAAAGCTATGCAATTTCAATAAAATATGTTTGTAATATGCTTATTTATGTTTTTATTTGTGCGCCCTTTAAACACTCTATTGTGATTTCATTAACATTTAGTTAGACACTTAGGCTAAAAGCATTTTGTGCAGAATTGTATGGGCTATAGCCTACAAAGTGCAGACCTATGTATGCCTACTTTAAAGTAAACAAGGGAATGTTGCTTAAAAATGTGACTGGTGAATAGTGCTGGACACAGAAGCTAAGCACACCCCTGAGTAAATGCCTCAGATGTGCTGCTGCTACTACGTGCCAAGCATGTCAAAATACCAAGCCGTAGAATCAACAAAATATTTAGCTTATTTTATGGTACATTTTATTGGTGAAAAGCTTCTGTCAAAATGTGTTCGTTGGGCACTGACATATTACAGCTAGCAAAATATTTACATTTTTGACAATAGTTAAAACTGTTGGTGAGTGTGTTCACTGACACAGAAGCTGAGTGAAATTATACATGCCAAACACTTTACAAATCATTACATTGTGTTCACAATAGGCTTCACAAACGTGAGCTCATAGAGAGTGTAACATTATATAAGGAGTGTCTCAACAAAGCCAAACATTCAGTCAGTTTTTCTGTACACACTGTACCACTTACAACATAGTTCAAGTAAATGTCTATTAAGATGTGAGAATGTTCTGAAGCTGCCTTGGTGAATCAGAGTAGGTTGCAAACACAATCTTGGGACCATTATGTAAGCACCACCAGGAGAACTCTTCATCATCATACGACTTTATGTGTAAACATATCTCAGCAGTATGATTAGTCTCAGTTGGACAGTGCTGTTCAGAGTGAGGCCTGCATCCTGCTTCCTCTGCCTTCGTGACAGTGTAAGCATGGTCTTTCTGCTGAGCTTAACAGCCAGTGAACGTCTCACAGGAGCACAACTGTAAGTGCATGTTGTACTGACTGTACATGCTCTCTCACAGTGCTTCTGCTAAACAGCGGTCTGTACCTTCACTGGCCTCCACACGCACCTGGCGGCTGGTTTTCCTGTTCTCCACCCAGGAGTTGTGTATGACAGTGCCCCCTGGTGAGGGATCCACTTGGAGCAATGATACTACCCTCTTCTTAACCTTTGATCTAAGCGCTCGCCGCAGTTTCTGGCGGGTAAAAGCATAAAGTAAAGGATGTGACACTGTAGTGCCATAGGCCAGGGCTAGGAACCACAGACGGAGGTTGACCAGGGCCTGGCTGGGGCCCATGCTGAGGATCAGTAGGTTGTTCACAGACAGTGGTGCCCAGCAGCCCAGGAAGGTAGTGATGATGATGAGGGACATTTTGAACACACGCCTCTGCCGCTCTCTGCGATCTCGGTGACGCCTCACTGCCCGCCGCAGGGCGATGATGGCTGATACCGAGGCTTGGACTCCCATCGTTCCCATCGTGGGTGCTACAGGGGCAGCTGCAGCTTTAGCTGAGGCCACCAGTGGGGTGGTGGAGGACACCCCTGGAGGAGATGTAGCTGTGGGCGTGGGCGATGGAGAGGCGATGAGTGGAGGGTGGCTGTTCTGTTTAGTCCCATCGGTGGTACAGTGCTCTTCCCCCAACTCTTCACTGTCCACCTTTTTCAGTCCCACCTTTCTTTTACTCTGTTCGCTTTTTGGCCATATGGGACGCCCCCTGCTGTGAGAGCTCCTGAAACGCTGGTTCTTCATGTGAGAGCCAATGCGTATGTTCAAAGCTCTCAGTATTCGAGAGTAAGTGAATAGCATGACTGCCACAGTGGTGAAGAAAATGGGCACTTGTAGGACAAGGTGGTACATAGCAAGGTCTGTATGATAGCCTTGCCCGCCACCACACAAGGAAGTCCTGTTTTGCCAAGCAGGTACGTACATGTTGGATGTGTCAGGATAAGATAATGACAAGGCTAGGTCCTTGTCCTCCTCAATCGTCCACAGCATTTCAAAAAAAGGGATAAAAAAGACAGCCACAGAGATAACCCAAACTGCAGCCAGCAGGAGTGCCGCTCGTCGAGTGGTGAGGAGCCTGTTGGCTGGTCGGACAGAGATATCATAGCGGTCCAGGCTGATAACCAGGATGTTTATCGCTGTAGCGATGCTGGCAAATGTGACACAGCCCTCATGGAAACAGCACAGTGCGGCCAGGTTGGTTCCTTGTGGCAGCAGAACAATCATGAGTGTGAGAGGCAAGCATAGCACACACACAGCTACATCCAGCACATGCAGACTAACAGTCACCATGTTGCTCACAGAGTCCACAAGGTTGGACTGGGAGCAGTAGAGCACCAACACTGTCAAGTTACTGCTGAAGCCCAGGACCAGCTCCACCATGAGGAAGGCAGTAAGAGAAACCTGAAAGCCCAGTGAGTATGGCTCAGACCAGGAAGGAGGCCTCCCTGTGGAGCTCTCTTCCTGCTGCTGGAGGACCTCCACTGTCCCCACCCAGTCTGTGGTGGACAGGCTGGACATGTAGCTGTCAGTCTCCATGAACAGCTCAGAGCTCATCCACTGCACCTGTCACTCTGGTGATGTGATACTGTGATGCACCAGGGCAAGTCTCCATGATGCAAGGATGAGTAAGAGCTTGGACACCATGCTGTGGAAACAAGAACACAAAGCAGATAGGTCAGAGATAGAGATCTAAAGTTCTCAAAAGTTTAGGGGTGGGCGACTATTTTGAGATTATTTTTTTCCATATTTAAACAGTTGTAACTCAAATACTATTTATGTCAAACAACATATCAATAACGTATTTGTTTGTACTCATCACAGGGCCACAATTAGAAGATAATAAAATGAGGATTACAAACAAATAATGCAGAAGACTTGTGGTAATGCTGCAGTTTCACTGTTATGTCCGCAGTCGTAAGGTTTGCTATAGTGCATGCTACATTATACATACATCAGTGCCGTGCTGCTCTGTTTATTATCAGAGTGTGTGGTTACCACTTTTCATGTCTGTTACCCTGTGCAGTGTTCAAGCTGTCAGAAGAGCACTAGCCCATAACTAAGATCTCCTAGAGTTTGCTGAGGCCAAACTCAGTGGAGCTATCAGCACTACTGGCCCCTCAGTGAATCAGTATAACACATTCAGCACAAATTGGTCATGATCTCTGCCTATGGAAGCTGCAATAAACTCATAATTTATTCAACACGTTTCCACTGACAAGGGATCAGATTTCAACAGTGAACACTTCGAACAATCAAAGATTACATGAATTCTTTGAACTCATGAACACGCAATAAACTTTAACAAAAAAATCTCTCCATATTGTACATTTTGTTTTTGCAATTTGATCATGTATTATTTATATTTTACCAAACTAACAAAGTGCATTCATATTTTGTGAATTTTAATGGCATTGCAGTATAAAAAATACTCACAAATAAGAATTACTCAAACATTCATGATTCACTCTAAATACAACTTCAAGTGAGTAAATGAGAAGAGAAAACAATTATCACATGGTTACAAGCTCAAAATATTTGATTTTACATGATAGGTCTCCTTTAAACATCTTACATCTTGTGCATCTCCAACATGTTAGTGCTAAATGAACCATCTCGCACTCTGAGAACTTCAGGGACCGGCCTCCTGCTGGTGCCCAGAGTCAGGCCTAAACATGGAGAATCAGTGTTTTAGTTTTATGCAGATAAAACCTGGAACAGTCTTCCTGAAGTGAGACAGGCCTCTACTCTCTCTCTCTACTCTACTTAAACAATGTTTAAATCAAGGCTCAAAATGGTTCTTTTTAGCTGTGCATAGCACTGAAAGGTTTTTATTCTGCACTTTTCTCCTTTAATGTTAATTTTATGATGATTATTTATGTTATGTTAGATTTGTTATGTTGTGATTTTAATGTTTTCTTATTCTGTAAAGCACTTTGAATTACCTTGTGTATGCATTATGCTATACAAATAAACTTGTCTTGCCTTAAAGCTACCATTTGTAATGAGATTGACCAGCACAGCCCAGTTGTATTCTCAAATAACACCGCAAGGTGCCATCTACTTTATTGCTGTCTACTGCATAATAGCAAATTCAATGCATTACAGTTTAAGGGGGACACGTGCTTACGCTACTCCAACGCAGCTCGGTTCAAGCATTTGTCGCTGCGTGTATTAAGTATTAACATGGCGTGTTTGCGTGTTCACGCCCTAGGTATGGAAAAATCTGAATTTTGACTAAATTGTCTATGCATCAATTTGCTTCAAGCATGCATCTGCCCTTAACTAAGGGTCTAGAGGCATTTGATGTGACTTTAATGCTGCAATGTGAACTAAAGCTGTTGACTGACAGGTTTTCTTTTTTTGAATGCTGCAATAAATATAGTTGAGTATTTTTTTTTTTTGTTTCAGATCTGAAAACAAACAGTTCATGAAAAATCACCAGTTGGGGTTCAAAATGCCGCTGATTGCCAGGTCTGGTGTAAGTTGGCGCTAATTGATATGTCGATCTGTATCTGAACTGTAAGCTCCTTTGTAAGTATTGTATGGTGTGAAAGCACTGTCACTCTCTGTGGTAATTATGGACACCAGATTAAAAGTAGTGAATGGGCCTAAAGCACTACTGTTTATTGATTAGAATGTGTCCACTGATTGCACTTGCACACAATCAATTGAACAACAATCATGCTTAATTTTGTCTAAGTTTACCAATAACCACCCGATACATCAGCAGCAAGTTCACAGCTCATCAACACAACTTGACTTTTCACCAAACTTTGTAGAGGAGGGGGCTTATTTGGTGCCTTGTTTCTGTGTCCATGGCAACAACAGCGGAAGGGTATAGAGATTAATGAGCCCAGAGGTGATGTGCTGTGTACAGGCTTCTTGGTTGACAGCAGTAACACCCCATTGAGTGTATCAGTAGAGTTCACAGACAGAACAAAAACATACATTTAGTTGTAAAGTAAAGTTGTAAATCACACACATCATCGTTTAGACTGTGTTGCGATACAACCCAGACTGATGTAGTACAAATGGCTGCTGAGAACAACAACTGCTTGTCTGGTGACTTTCATGTGTTCCTGTTCTTTCTGGGCATTGTAAACAAAGGAAGTATGGACAGAAATGGAAAGCCCCTATGATTATTGACTGCTCCATGCACTACTATGTAATTTGCTGTGGAAGTTGCTAAGATTCTGTCGTATGAATACTGTGTTTTCTTCAAAGGGCAACGATATTTTAAAAAGAAAGAAACCATTAGTGATGGTGTTTCAGACCTAAAGGACTACAAGGAAGATTAGCTTTTCCTCAGTAGCCTATAGATATAGCTCTTAGGGTAGAAATATAACCGCTGTGTGCTGTCTGCACATTTAACTACAAAGCGTTTTATTGTCCAAGAACCAGGAAGTGTGCTATTAGCATGCTAATGTTTGGCATCATTATTGTAATAATTCCACTCTGGCCTCTGAAAGTTGTGAAAAGCGCTTATAAACTCATCGTGAAAAATAACTAAGATTCTGGGAATACGTTAGGAAAAAGTAAGATTGAGTCTTATGATATTTGTGAGAATCTCAGGAAAATCCATCTCAACATACTCACTGCTCTAAGGTTTAGATTTGGCCAGCAAAAAGCCCACCAATGGCAATGCGGCATTGAGGTTTGTGCAGAAGCCAAAAGCAAAGTGCCCAAATTGGTGACACCAACAGATGTATTCCAGCCTATTTTAGTGGAAATACAGACTACTTGGTGAAAAATGTGCATTTGTGGACAGGAAAAGATGTCTGCACTTTTCTCTCAACTGGATATAACAAAACTTTGATATTTCAGCTTGTTTTGTTGTTATGATCAATCAGATTCCAATATTTGCCATGATGTTCCGCATTTTCCTGGTTGCTTTCAGCGAGAGCTGTTCCAGGTTGATAAATGTGTACAACTTAATTCAAAGTGTTACACATATCAGTCTAGCGTGAGCCAGGTTAAGGAAAATAAAGAATCATTTTTGAGTCATTGTAAACCGTTTAAAATAAACTTGTTCTGTGTTTCACTTTTTTAAGCCTACAAAAATCAGATACACTGCCTTTAGGTTTACAAGGCATGATCACAGCAAAATCCAGGTTATTCATATATCCAGGTTGTGGCATTTTCTTCAAAATAAACTAAAAAAATAAAGAACTAGAGCAGAGATGTGATATGCAGCACTGGTAAACAAGTGGTCCCCAGAGAGAAAGCTTTTCCACTCCCGTGTCTCAGCTGGCTTTATGGCCACTGGTTTCCTGGTTCTTTTGCCCCCAGTAGACTGCCGTGGTCCCAGCTGATCGCATTCGGATTGTTTAAGTGAGAAGAAGCTGAATGATTGCATCGTTTCTAGTTAGGCAAAAAAAATGCCTAAAGATATAAGCCTAACAAATGCCTTTGTTGTGAATAACTTTAAGCTCACAGTATCAGGGGGCAACACATTAACTGAACTGTAAAGAAAAAAAGAAAAATCTTCTACTTTAGATTATATTTTTAGAATGAAACATTCTAATCTAATCTCATTTAGCATGCTTTAGTTGGATGAGGTTATTCTCAATGTCCAAAAATGAGGTGATTTACAGGTCATGTTTATGATTTTTATTGAATCAAAAACTGCTGCTGATATTTTATTGAATAACATGTTCACATGTTAACTCCAGTGTTGTACAAGGTTTTGTATGAGCGTATGAAAAGGAACAGAGCTCGGGATTTGTGTCGTCACACAAATCATCAAACTATTTTCAGCCTATTGTTAAACCAATGGAGATTTTAAGATACTAAATACTAAATTTTAAAGTATTATGACACTTTATGATAAATGTATGTACTAGCAGTGAACCAGCATCTTAGAGAGTTGTTCCATAGATCTTTTTTTTTTTATTTTTATTTTTTTTTTACTTTTTACATTGTTTTTGCTAATTATCTCTATGGGCGTTTTGCATGCTTGCTTCAGAAATGGTGGATTTCCATGGTAACAGATGTTTTTTGTCGTTTCATCCCGAGCTCTATATGAACCTGCTTTGACCCCAGCTTGACTGGATAATAATGTTTTTCTCAGCCCACTGCATCACACTCACTTCACCTCTTGTCAGAAAGAAATGGCTATGAATGAGTTGAGAAAACAGATTTTGTGGTAAGAAGTTAAGATATTATCTCTAATAAAGTACAAGGGGAAGGATGTCACAGGGACTGCAAAGGTGATGTTGGCAGCCAATTTGTAGATTTGCAAAGGCAACAGTAAATTGAACCAAAGTAAACTGAGACAGATATAAGAAGAGAGATATCTTTAATTAGTGTTAGCACCACTGCCATACACTCCCTTTGACAACGTGTTAGAAAGTGGCCTCACTAATGAGAAAAACGCAGGAGCATATAATTTCAGAAAGATACGTGAATATTGAAAGATGGTAGAGTTTTAAGCATGAGGAATTCTTTAAGGAGAAATATCAGATTCAGTGATCGGATGACCTGACAGGAGAATAAAGTTGTTTCATGTAATATGTATCCATCTCTTCAAACAGCACTACCAGGTCAAGTTATAGGTCAGATCTGTGGAGAGATGACCAACCTCACAGTAAGAATGCATGTTTTCCAAGGCATTTTTGATTGTTAAAGACCAGTAATCAAATACATGCCAGATAGATCCATTCATTTTCATTGCCATACTATGGAACATTCCATGCAAAGCAAAAATATCTCCATTGAGACAAGAAGGCACATGGTAGACCCTCAGCCACAAAAGTTGTATGGGGCACCTTTAAGAAGTAAACATGACAATGAAAAGATTCCATATTGTTTGAGGAAATTAAAGCTGTCACCCTATAACAGCTATAACGAATCATTAAAATGTTGTTGTAGCCTTCATTGTGTAATTGTGAATCCCGTCAGAAATTACTGTCATAAATGTATCTTTATGACATTCTGTCATTTTATTACTTCAAAGCATTTTTCCTCCAATTGGAAAGTCAGAAGAGTGGGACAAGAGACTGGTGGCATTCATAATTGAACAGCTACACTGACACACCAGTGTTCCCCACGTAGCACCAGCCCCGAGATGAGAAAAGATGAATGGCAGAACACTAAACCTGAAGCTCCTTAGAGACTGGCTGATTTAACAGGCTGTCAAAATGATACAATGTGAGAAACCGGTATAGGGCCAAAGAAAAGCTATTTAAATGTAAGGCTTAAGAAGTTGAGAATGATGATCTCAATACGTCTCAGTGTATTAAACTATGACTATACATTGCTGTGAAAGTATGTGAAAGGGTTTGGTGTCTTCTTCTGCTTCCGATCAAAGTCACAACATTCAGAGGCCAGAGTACAGCTTTGTCCTCACGGTAATGCTGACAACAGCTATCATGCTACCAGCACACTTCCTGAATATAGGATATAAAACCAATTATAATGAATTGCAGACAGTACACAGGTCTTATTTTGACCTCAAGAGCTGCTTATCCAATATATCTGTACTGGGACAAGACAAATTTTGCTCAAATACATCACTGCAACCAGGGAGCCAGTCCGGAGTGAGATTGTTGAAGGTAACGCCCCTTCTATCCACACTGCTGGTTTAGCCTGGAACAACGCTGTCAATCTGTTGCTAATGCTGGCGGGAGTGACCTCTGGGGAAAAAAAGCACCTGTTATTAATGTACAAGCTCTTTAAAAATGAAAAAAAAAAGTGGAATAAGACACTGCTCCAAAGATTCAAAAAAGCACTTTGCAGAGCGTTAGTGTTCATTTGACACTTGCAATTTTTGCCAGGTGCCAGGTGTTCAATCAGAATACATCATATAAATCTGTTCAAATATACAACTGGAAAGAATGAGTCAGAAGAAGGAAGCTTATCTCAAACAGTGGTTAAATTGCTTGTATACTAACACATTTAAGTCTTAATGTAATCCTAAACAACCTTGTGATCCAGCACTCTGATTCTACGAGACTTTACAAAAGCACTTATTAATTTGATGCAGAGTATTGTAAAAAATAGTGTTCTGTGTTCCTATGGCATTTGTAATGTAAAGAATTCATGTGTAGCCAACTGGCTTTAGGTACCAAACATTTGTACTGAAACCAATTGAATTTGAAGTGGCCCTCACTTAGAGTCCATTTAAAGTGCCATGCCGTGTGGAACCAACAGCTCAGTAGTGACCGCCCATCCTGCGGTCCCACAACTAAATTTCTCACTAATTTTTCTCATGGGCATTAAAAAAAAAATTAAAAGCTCGAAAGCTTGCTCAAAATAATCAGCTACGTGGTAACTACTGACCACAAGACCTATAATTTTATTTAAAATCTCTTTCTGAAACTTTATAAACTGAGAAGTTATTAAAACATTTCACAAAATCTTGAATTTTAAATAGCCTTTTTGGACTTAAAACAACTGTGTGATGGACATTTGTTACATTTGTTAGCACATAGCTGCTTAGCCTCTGATGCCTTTGAACTCTTAATATTTTAGTTTTTGAAAAAGTCTCCATAAAAGTCTCATTATGGTCATCATAATAATATTAATAGCAAACAAGAAAGTGTCCCTGTCGAGTTTTTTTTTTTTTTTTTAATTAACCAGTGTCAATCTTTTGTGTTTCTCAGTCTTAGGACCAGATACAGTATTTGCAAAGGGATTAAGTTATCACCCAACTGGAGGTTAGTACACATGGATACTGTGCACAGTTGTTGTTATTGTGTCCCATGTCAATACACTTCTGCCTTATTACACAAAATAATCTTCAGATAGCTTTCTTTTATTCACCTCGTGTACTTAATCAGCATCACAATTACTTTTATTAATCCACGATATAAATATTCTAATGCAGACTACATTTTTATGTGTGCTTTTTTTGCTTCATTTTTTTCTGTAAAAAGAAGCTTCAGAGTCTTGACAGCGGTGCCACAAAGAACAGCTCTGAATGATGTGGGAAGCACGCCTCAGCAGAACAGAATTTGCAGTGATTGTCATGAGCATGAGGAGTAAATACACTGCATGGGCCTACAGTAAACCTGAGCAGCATCACAGCACACTAATTACACTCTCTGTTGAGGCATTCAGCTGTCATCTGCACCTATTCTTTCTTTCCCCAAAAAGCAGAGATAGCAGGACAGTTTACACCTGCAAAAAGGTCTCACTGAGATCATTAGTAAAACAAACAAACTCCAAAATTAATTTGCATATTCTGATGTTTTGCCAAATACTAAATCCTTCTAAAGGTTTGTATATAGAGAAACCTTTAGAAGGAACCTGCACACCTTATACTGTACTCAATAGTACAGTATAGAGAAACCTTTAGAAGGAACCTGCACACCTTATACTGTACTCAATAGTACAGTATAAGGTGTGCAGGTTCTTAGTAGCTTATCAAAAATATGTTGTTTTCTATTTTGTGACAGCCCTCACCAGTCTACATTTAGGGGTCATTGATCTATAACACTTGTAGTGACTTGATATGTTTTAGCTACCTGCAAAGACGACGGAGGGAAGTGTTTGCATTTAAATCAAACCTCAGACCACTTTCACCCTGAACTGTTCTGTCTGATTACAACGTTTTTACAACTAAACATCTTAACAACTGTGCAACTGAGTGTTGCATGTATGATGTGAATCGGTACATTTTCATTTTATGTTTTGTTTTTTTTAATTCAATATTGTTTTAACTATACTTGTAAAACACTAGGGGGTGCTGTAAAACTCTGACTCGCTGCAGGGTGTCCACACAAAACCAAATGTCTTTGGTATTGAAAATGTATAGAGGGTTTGTATATGTGTATATGTGTGGTTGTTATAAAGAAGTCCAGAACAGGCTCTAACTAAATACTTAATCCACCTTCTCTACTTGGACTCCATCTTTTTGCTACTCCCTGTAACCTAGCCACAACCATGTAAGACCGGCTTTCATGGGTGGAACCAGAGTTCTGATTGGATACCAGAGGAAAATGTCAGGCTCTTGGCAGAATAATCTGAGGATGTTGGTGGGGATTTTCAATAGTCGCCTCCAAATTTCCTGTGGAAATCTGAACAACAGAAAAGTCCTCTCTAGTCTAACCTCTACTGTCTTGGCACAACAGTCCTGCGAAGATCCAGTGACCCTCAGCAAAAGTGCCTCCAGGCCATGTATGATGGCCGGAATTTGTGTGGTGACGCCGTCACTCCGCAACTCGGATCACACTGGAGCCGTTGTGAGTAGACAATCATTGTTTCAATGTGACGAACCAGCCCTCAGGTGGGCCTACTCTGAATAGAAGTAGTCATCCTGAGCTGTCAGTCACCCGTGGGAAACTCAGAGGACAACCTCTGTGGGGTCTGCTAGGGGTTTGTAGGCATTGGTGGCAGGTGTGTGTGAGCCTTGACTGGTGCTGTAGTGCAGAGCCGCTAACTCAGCACTGTCAAGATGAGCTGCAGGTGAGGTGTCTAGCTTCACCGTCTGATGTGGGTATTACAGCTACATTTAGTGCAGATGATGACAGTTGTGTGCATCATGTTGTGGAATGTGAATAATCAATAGCTTAGCTCAAGTGTCACCAAAGTGGAAAGGGCCTCCAAATAAAATTTTGCTTAGAGCAGACTAGATCCAGCTCTGGTTCATCCTCTGTTCCAAACAGAATGGTGGTTGGTCTGCCTGCAGGCTTGGAAGGCTTGCTGGGCAGCATCTTTGCAGTAGCTGACTCTGGCTGTGTCCACCTGCATCTGCATCTCAAACTTCAGTCTGACAGTCATGCGGTGTGGGAATGGGCACATCAAGGAGGTGTATAAAGTAGCTTCCACAGGAGTAGGGGTACATGGGAGCCACTCTCAAGTTCCACTCTGCTTTTTTGCCACAGCTGCTGCAGCATGATGACCAGGGAGCACACTTTGAGGGCAAAGGTGCGCAAAACTTTAATTTCTCCTGATACAGCGGTGGGTCTCTCTCAGCTCAGCGATCCGTTGGAGTGCAAACTGGTGAGGCTGTCCAGAGAGCGTCCTTTGTGTCAAAGTATGGATAGGATGAGTTCATGGGTATAGGTAGCATGAGTTCACATAGGAGTCTGCCATCAACAGAGCCTCCACCGGTCTGAGATGGTTACAGAGGATCTGGTATTTGAATTTTTCTGTGGGAGTCCCTGGGGAGGAGGTTCTCCAGTGTGAACCTCATCTGTAAAGCTGGAGAGGGCCTTCTCCACTGGTGACTTCGCTAAGAAGGAATCACGTCAAGTTGAGGGACAGACACGTGAACTAGGGAAAGAGCTGCGTACCTCTGACTTGGAGGAGCTGGGTGTACTGGGCTTCCGTCTCCTGCTGGACTGTCGAGGGGGATGTCATTGTAGCTGCTTCACCAGGCTGTCCAATTGTCTAACCTCCGCTCTCAACTCCTTACTCTGGGATGCGGTCTGGCGTCTAAACTGCTCCAGTATATGGCTGCTCTGCAAGGCTTTGAGTTCAAGATCCCTGTTTTGTGGTTTCAGATGTTCCAGAGCCATGAGGAGTGAAAAATCTTCCAGAGTCTCTTCCTGGTCTGGCTGGAGCATGCCTTCAATCTCTAAACTCAATGAGGAGCCTATCTGGTTCATCCTGTGGCTGTGACATAGCTAATGTGGCGATAGGTCATAACCATGTAAAACACTAGGGGGCACTGTAAGACCCGGTGCAGGGTGTCCGCACAAGAACTTGACAAGATGTCTTTGGTATGGGGATTTATTAAGTATTGAAGGTTTATGTATGGGTGCACCCTCTCCACCCGGAGTCCATCGTCTCTCTGCTGCCCACAACCTGGCCACAACCCAGTAAGATGGGGTCACATGGGTGGAGCCAGAGATCCGATTGGATACTGGAGGAAAGTGTCTCTGGGCAGAATAATCTGATGATGTTGGTGAGCCTTTTCAACAATACTTTTGTTGAACAAGGGTGAGTTAGTGTACTCTTTCAGTCCTCAAACAGTGGTAACTATTATGAAATGTTAGCAGGTGTGGGAGTGATGTCTAAATCTGGATCAACATGTGAGTTCAGCTTTGCCATGTGGATTTTTTATTAAGTTGCTAAAGGACAAATAGGACAAATGGTCATAACAAATTACTTTTATACCTTATTTCTTTCTTTCTGGAGAATTAGATAGAACACATCTGAAACAGCCTTAAACCTAGTATCAACAAAGCTTGCAAGGTCACAAGATAGTTTCTCACTCGGAATTTTTTTATTATAATTTTTTTCAGAATCAGAGGGACACATTTTGATGTGTGCCTCTGATTCTGTCATCACAATAATGACCAAAACGGACCATGGCATTATCTATAGGCCATCTGCTCCATGTCCATGCACCCACCAACTGAACGGTAGGGAGCTCGCAGTTTATAGGATGCCCAGGTCCTCCGCAAGACTCATAGGACTATGAATTATAAATGTGTCAATAAAGAGTGACAGAGGGTCGAGGTGACAAGTGCTGCACATTGAGGCAGATGAAATTGGTGACAATTAGAGAGGAATAATTTATCTGGTTATGTTGGCAAGGTACACACACACACACACACACACACACACACACACAGACACACACAACGTGAAAGATACGGGTTTGGATTCGGTTTCTTTCATGTTCATGACGAGTGAGTGCACACCACGCGCGCACCAGAGGAGTGAAGATGAGCGCTGTACTGGGCAATTAAAGATGAATAAATACACCAAATCAGTCATGAATACACTTCGGACAAAATGCTTACCCTTAAGCAGTTATTAGCGAATGACAGCACCATGCTAGAAAGCCCAGCATTAAGAAAGCTCACTTTGATGTACGACCACATCCAGAACTCAGGAGGAGCGTGGGAGACGCACCAGCTCAGAGCTCGCATCTGTGTCAAGCTCCAACTCCCACATAAAGCCCGAGGTCGCCAATAAAACAACTGAGTCCATTTTATATGTTTATGATGGTTCAAGAAAAAAAAAAATAATATATATATATATACACGTATTTAAAGTAGGACAATACGAGCAGAACCGCTGAGCAAAGAACACGTACGCGACAAGAAAACACAAAGAGCAACAAGTAGGCGATTTCATATTTTGCTATTACTTACGCGTAAAAAGTAAATAGTTCAAGACAGAGGACACGTTTTGAATACTTTTTGTAACAAAATATAAAAAAGGGAACTCAATACGCCATTTTTCCCAAATGAAAACAGCTTTTTTTTTTTTTAGTAAAAATAATGCTTACCTTTAACGTGGAGTGTAGAAAACCATTTTGGCAGCATGTGCGTGTGGTAACCTGATGATCAGTGTGCGCGAGAACCGAACACATACTGCACACATGCACACATGAGCAGTGGCTCCTCAATCGAAGCGCAACTGCAGCTCCGCGCGGTGGGACGGGCTCCACATCAGAGGCAAGGCAAGGCAAGGCAAGTTTATTTGTATAGCACAATTCGTACACAAGGTAATTCAAAGTGCTTTACAGAATAAGAAAAACATTAAAATCACACAAATCAAACATGAATAATCACAAATAATCATCATAAAATTGACATTAAAACATTAAAACAAAGAGTGCAGAATAAAAAATAAATAAGAGACCCTCTCAGTCATATGCACAGATAAAACAGAACCGTTTTGAGCCTGGATTTAAACATTGTCAAAGTCGAGGCCTGTCTCACATCTTCAGGAAGACTGTTCCAGGTTTTAGCTGCATAAAACTGAAACGCTGATTCCCCATGTTTAGTCCTGACTCTGGGCACCAGCAGGAGGCTGGTCCCTGAAGTCCTCAGAGTGCGAGATGGTTCATATGGCACTAACATGTCAGAGATGTACTTTGGACCTAAGCCATGAATAGACTTGTACACAAGCAGAGCTGCTTTAAAGTCTATTCTTTGAGCTACAGGAAGCCAGTGCAGAGACCTGAGCACAGGACTTATGTGCTCGTACTTCCTGGTTCTGGTCAGGACCCGAGCAGCAGCGTTCTGGATGTACTGCAGCTGTCTTAAGGGCCCGTTTGGAGAGGCCAGTGAGCAGGCCGTTACAGTAGTCTAACCTACTGGAGACAAATGCATGGATAAGTCTCTCTAAGTCTGGTTTTGACAGTATACCTTTGATTTTTGCAATGTTTTTTAGATGGTAGAAAGCTGCAGATGTTATTGATTTGATGTGGCTGTTAAGTTCAAGTCTGAATCCATTATTACCCCTAAATTTCTAGCCCGATTTGAAGGTTTTAGAGAAAGAGACTGGAGGTGACTGCTGACACTTTCTCTATGTTTCTGTGGGCCGAAGACTATGACTTCAGTCTTGTCTGAGTTTAGCTGAAGAAAGTTGTTTTGCATCCACTCACTGATCTGTTGGATGCAGTGGCAGAGTGAATCCACTGGTCCATATTCACCTGCTGCCAGTGTGACATAGATCTGAGTGTCATCTGCATAGTTGTGGTAAGACACATTGTTGCTGCGTATTAACTGACCTAGCGGCAGCATGTACAGATTGAACAGCAGGGGTCCCAAAAATGACCCCTGGGGCACCCCACAGCTCAGGGACATTTTATCTGAGACACATTTTCCAATTTCAACAAAGAACTCCCTGTTTTCTAGATAGGACTTGAACCAGTTTAGTGCTGTACCAGAGATGCCCACCCAGTCCTCTAGTCTCTGTAAGAGGATCCCATGATCCACAGTGTCAAAAGCAGCACTCAGATCTAACAGGATCAAGACTGAGACTTTGCCTGCATCAGTGTTCAGGCGGATGTCATTTGTCACCTTGATAAGAGCAGTCTCAGTGCTGTGGTGGGGTCTAAAACCCGACTGGAAAGTATCGAAAGAGTTGTTAATTTGGAGGAAGTTAATAAGCTGTTGGTAAACAACTTTTTCAAGGACTTTGCCTAAAAACGGCAGATTAGAGATTGGTCGGTAATTGTTCAATATTGTGGCATCAAGACTGCTCTTCTTTAGGAGAGGCTTGATAACTGCAGTTTTCAAAGCTCTTGGGAATGTTCCAGATTGAAGTGACATATTAACTATGCAAGCGACTGGTGACAGCAAACTGTTGAGCACAGACTTTAGAAATTTAGTGGGTAACACATCGAGGCAGCATGTAGATGAACTCAGACTGGTGACGATCTCTTGAACAGTTTTGTCAGTTACAGGTGCAAAGTGAGTCAGCTCTAAGTGTCTAGGTGGCTGCAGGGATGTTATTTGCTTTGTGGGATTGATGGCATTTTTAATGGCCTGAACCTTGTCATTAAAGAATACTGCAAACTCATTGCACTTAGATGTGGAAATTAGTTCTAATGGCAGCGGAGCTGGAGGGTTTGTTAATCTGTTTACTGTTGCAAACAGGACACGAGAGTTGTTACTGCAACTTCCAATAATGTCAGAAAAATACCTCTGCCTTGTTCTACATAAACTTTGGTTGTACATGTGCATCTTTTCTCTGTAAATCTCATAATGAACCCTGGAGCTTTGACTTGCGCCATTCCCGCTCGGCCCTCCGGCACTCCCTTTTCTGTGCCCTGACCGAGTCATCATTCCTCCATGGCGCTTTCTGCTTATCTTTAACCATTTTAACCTTCATCGGGGCAATGGTGTCCAGAACATTCAAAACACTCGACGTCACAGAGTTCAGCAAATCATCAACATTAGAACATAAGGCATTTTCAAAGTGAATCATTTCCATGAACAGTTCACCTGTTTTATCATTTATGTGTCTCCTTCGAACAACTGCAGGACCAGCCGCTGGTTTGGGAATAACAGACAGGTCAAAAAAGACACAGAAATGATCAGACAGAGCAACATCCACCACGTTGACATTTGATATATTTACTCCTTTTGTGATGAGCAGGTCCAGAGTGTGTCCTCTGTTGTGGGTGGGCTCGCTGACATGCTGAGTCAGACCAAAGGTTTCAAGGACAGAGCAGAGCTCTTTAGCATTTCTATCAAACATATTATCCACATGTACATTAAAATCACCTGTAATGACTAAACCATCAAAGTCTGTGCATATGACTGAAAGCATCTCAGTAAAATCATCAATAAACTTTGACAGTGCTGAGGAGGTTTGTATATGACTAAGTAGACTATGGAGGGTGTTTGTTTTAACTCCATTTTAAAGGAAATATACTCAAAAGATGAAAATACCCCCAAATGACAATCTATGAGTAATTAAGTTATCTCTGAAAAAATGCACACACCCCTCCACCCTTTTTGTTTACTCGTGTTTCAGATTCAAATTTGAAGTTGGGTGGAGTTGATTCCACTAGAATTGCATTACCTGTGTTTTTGTCAAGCCATGTTTCGGTTAAAAACATAAAGTCAAGATTAAAAGAAGAAATAAAATCATTAATTAAAAATGACTTGTTACATAAAGATCTGACATTGAGCACAGCAAGTTTCAGATTAGTTTCAGTAGGGCTGTATGTTATCTTCTTACAGGGAATGGGAACTAAATTTCTCTGATTGGACAGTCTAAACTGTCCTTCTGTTAATCAGTCTACGTGGTGTGACTGCAGATATAGCTCCATCACAGGGCCTCAGCATGATATTATCTGTATCATGACTGAAAGTCCTGGAACAGCAGAGGCCCTGTGTGTCCTAGCTCTTGGTGATAAAAGCTCTGGGGGAGGGCAGGGAGGGGTGAGCAGGAGGAAGTTTGGGTGAGGGACTAGGTGAGGGCCGAGAAGGCCGAGGAGGTGGGGCAGGGGGGAGTTTGGGTGAGGAACCAGGTGAAAGACGAGGGGGGATAGGTGGGTACAGGGAAGAGTTCATAACTCTTGACTGCACTATATTGGGAGTGAGGGGAGTGAGGGGAGTCATCTTAATTCCTGATCTGATGAGGCTTTCTAGATGGTTGGGAAGGGCCATGGGTGAAGGTGGGGAGGAAAAGGAGAGTGAGGAGTCCCTAGAGGGAGTAGATGTAGCAAAGGGGACCCAGGGCTGGTCTGTGGGCAGAGGAGGTGATGTGGGTGCTGCTGGGACTGAAACTTCTGTTGGGGCTGTCACAGACAGGTTCAAGGCCTGTGACGAGGGGCCTGGGGGAAGTGACGCTGGAGATGGATCTTTCACTTGGGAGGGTGGTGCTGCTGCTGACTTTTTCTCTAGGGGAGGTGGTGGTGCTGCTGCTGAATCCCTCGCTGGGGGAGATTGTCGTGGAGCTGGTGGTGACTCCTTCGCTGGGGGAGGTGGTTGTGCTGCTGGTGGTGACTCCTTCACTGGGGGAGGTGGTTGTGCTGCTGGTGGTGCCTCCTTCACTGGGGGGGGAGGTTGTGCTGCTGGTGGTACCTCCTTCGCTGGGGGAGGTGGTTGTGCTTCTGGTGGTGACTCCTTCACTGGGGGGGGGAGGGTGGTAGGTAGTGGTGGTGCTGCTGGTAGTACTGACACATTGGCTTTGTCTCTGGCTGGCGCAGCAGGAATGCTTCTCTCATTCCGCTTTTCTCTCACTGACCCAGGACCCTGTCCAGGCCGGTGCCTCAGAGCGTGGAGGAGGTTATCCGTCAGCACTCTCACTCCACCTCTGCTCAGGTGCGGGCCATTTCCCTTGAACAGGTCCTCTCGTTTCCAGAACAGATCAAAGTTCTCAATGTAGTGCAGTCCTCTGATCGCACACGTGTTGAACAGCCATGTGTTCAGCTGAAGCAGCCTTGTGAATTTGTTCATCTCTCCTTCTGTCTATGCTAGGAAGAGGTCCACTGATGAATGTCTTAACCTCCACTTTATCAAGCTCCTCAAATAATTCAATGAAATTCTTTTTCAAGATTTCAGTCTGATTCATTCCGGTGTCAACTGCACCCACGTGCACAATCAGCTGTTTAATTCCTCGGTGTGTTGACAAAACTTTTGGGAGGAGTTTTGTAATCTCAGAGACAGTGTGACTGGGATATGAGCATGTTTGGATTCCACTGTGAGTCACATCTCTGATAGCACCATCTCCTAGCAGCAGCGTATCTCTGACCTTGACGTTTGGCACAGATCGCATGTCTGCCAGCGCTCTTTTGCCAACTTCATTGCTCTTGTTTTGTGACAAAAATCCATTTTCTGTTTGTATATTAACATCAACATCTGTCTGTGACAGTGGCAGAAATCTGTTTGTAAGCTGTATTTTAGGTGATGTAACTATATTAGCTTTGTCTTTTATCACTTGTTGCGTTGGCTTAGCATTCTTGTCTTTACAAAGTTTGGAAAAAGACACTGTATCACTCAGGTTTAAGTTGAAAGTAGCAGTTTTTTTTTTCACCTCTTCTCTGAAAGTAACGGTGGGCTGCTTACCACTGGAAGTCATAGGGAGTGTCCGGTGAAGTCCTTTTTTCAGATTCTAAAATAAATATCCGTGCTTGTAGCTCATTAATTTGTTGTTGATAGTTCCAACAGCGTTCGCAGAAAGAATTCCTTTGGTTTCTTCCCCCAAACATGTCGCTGGCTCGTCAAAAATGTTGTTAAAAAATGTAAAAATGGTTTAAAAGGCTTGGTTTACTTAAAAGAAGATCATAGCTAAACAAATCTCCCAGCACTGGAAGAGGTAAAATGATTAAAAATGATTAAAAAACAAAGTAAAGAAGGAAGCAGCAGCAGGAGCAAGCAAGATTTGCGTCTGCACTCTTCAGAAGCAGGAAGCAGAGCATGAGAAGCACCTCCGCGCACTGAGGAGAGAGACTCTAAGAGGCTCACACACATCACAGTCTCATCAAGGCGCAAAAAACACATCATGCAACCTGTCCATACATTTGACGTCCTTCATAGCCTTACTTTCAGGGAATCCAGACACAGGCCAATCGTTTTTTGTTTTTTGTTGTTTTTTTTTTTGTTGGTTTTTTTTTTTTTTTTTTTATCTAAAAGAGGCACCAACAGGTGTTTCATTAAACATAAATCGTTTTTTTGTGTGTGTGTGTGTGCGCAGCTTATATGTAACTTACATTTGAAACCAGAAGTTTACATACACTACAGAAAAAGACACATACACTTTATTTTTCTCACTGTCTGACATGAAATTTTCATTACTTTCTTCAAAGTCAGAAGTCTACATACATTTCATTCAGTGACGTGGTGAGGCACTGCCTCACCTGTCGTCACAGAGAAAAAATAAATGAAATTGTTATATTTATCCAATGATTTGTACTATAAAGTTATTTTCTACTTAATTTTGCAATTTTATTCTTTTTTTCACTCAAAATTGCTGAATTTTTACATTTACAGTTGAAATCCCGAGTAGAGACACACGGTGAGGCACAGGCCGTTTGTGCCTCACATGGACTGACTTTGCTGTGCCCTCAGCAGTGACACTGCTGCTTTAAGCAGCTGTGAAAAGGCGCTGGGTGAGGCACGCAGTTACCCTGCCTCATGGTAGGGGGCACTCGTGAGCCCAGGGATTCTTATAACTCCCACAGAAAAGGGGCTGCAGAATAGTGACAGCAAACTACAATTTAGAGTTAGCAAATCAACTTTAGCAATTCACTTTTTTCTTCTTGTCTGGCCCTACTTTTTAAATGAAGGAAGATACATATTAAAGCTCAAGAGGTTTTCTAAACTGGACTTTCGGTTGAAGCAGGAGGTTATAATTAAAGGACCCAGACCAACGCTAAACGAGCTAAATGGTTTGCTCCAGACGACGGGAGGAAAGACTCGCTCTTTTCAAACAGAGTCGTACAAAATGGTAAGAAATTTTATGACTTCAATCCATTGAAAATTGGGGAAACAGAACAAGGATAAAAAACAATATAAAACCAGCTTTTTATTTGATTCTATTAGAGCTATTTCATACGGACTTTGGAACTTTTATTTTGAAATTATTTTTTATTCTGGCCCCAAGTCACTGGAAGAAAAATTGGGTCAGATTTACTCGCCGACACTTGGTTTATATGTTTGTAAATCTGATTGTGACGACATCAGTGCCTCACCAGACATGAACCTCACCGCACGTCACTGATTTCATTAGTATTCGGTACCATTGCCTTTAAACTGTATGACTATGAAATGTTTTAGATATCCTTCCACAAGCTTCTCGAAATAGATAGCAGGACTTATGGTCCATTTGTTCTGACAGAACTGATGTAACTTAGCCAAGTTTTCAAGGTCGCCTTGCTCGCACGTACCTTCTCAGGTCTGCCCATAAATTTTCAATGGCATTTAGATCAGGGCTTTGTGATAGCCACTCGAAAACATTGACTTTGTTATCCTTAAACCACTTTGTAACCAATTTGGTAGTATCCTTCGGGAAGTTGTCCATTTGGAGGACCCATTTGCACCTAAGCTTTAACTTCCTGACTAAAGTCTTGAGATGTTGCTTCAGTATTTCTACTTAACGTTCTTTCCCCCTTTTTCCTCCCAATGTAACAATGCTCATTATGGCCAAACAGTTCAATTTGCAAACAGTAACCTGGCTTTTTAAAATATTTCTTTTGGAGTAATGGCTTCTTTCTAGCAGAGTGGCCTTTCGGCCCATGTCGGTACAGTACTTATTTCACTGTGGATAATGACACTCTTCAAAACGTGTTTTGCTTTTGTTCTTGTGCCGATATACACATTTCAGACCAAAGCACGTTGATCTCTGGGACACAAAACCTGTCTCCTGCCTGAGCGGTATGATGGCTGGACATTCTCATGTTTATATTTGCGTATAATTGTTTGAACAGATGAATGTGGCACCTTCAGGCATCTGGAAATTACTCCTAAGGATGAAACAGACTTGTGCAAGTCCACAGTTCTCTTCCTGATATCTTGGCAGATTTCTTTCAACTTTCCCACAATGTTACACAAAGAAGCAGTGTGTTTCAGGTGCGTCTCTAATTAACTTAAATGTTGTCAATAAGCATATGAGAAGTTTCCAAAGACATTACATCATCTGGGTTTTCCCAGATTATTTAAATGCATAGTAGTCTCACTGCATGTAAACCTAAAGTAATAAAAAAAAATAATAATGTTTTTGAAAAATTATTTTGTCATTATTCTGGCATTTATCAAACAAAAATAATTTTGGTAATCCTAAATGACCTAAAACAGTAAAAAGTTTAAAAGGCTCAAAGCAAAAATTTGAAGTCTTTTAGCTGCCACCTTTTGTAAAAGTCATATTTGTCCAGTCAGATGACGTCATCTCTCTCATGATGATCTCTCTTCTGCGCCCCAGTGCAGCTGCCTCTTGGTCTTTGGTTTTGTGAAGCAAAGGCAGTCTGCAGCTGGCAGATCAGTGCAGGCCAGGGGACAATTAGGGACGCGTGGGAGAGACAGCTGGACCTGTTGCCAATTATTCTATGGCCAGGCAGGCACCACATACACTAACAGGAGCAAAATGTACATCCAATACTGCTCTCCTACTTCACTAGCAATAATAAGCCACTGAAAATAATAGACGTTTATCATTTATTCATTTAAAAGAAAAATGTCCTTGTATGAGCATGTTGTGTGAGCACAGGTGTTTTTTAGAGTCTATTAAAGTCCAGTCTGCATTCAGTAAAAAGGCCGTCTCAGCAGCATGCCCTGTAAGTGTTTGACCATGCTGTCTGAGGGCAGCATCAGGCTTATCTTCCCCTCATCCTCTGCCTCCAGCAGCTGCTCGATGTAGCAGGACGAGCCCAGCAGGAGGTGCCCCGTGGCCTGCATGGAGAAGACAGTCCAGCGCAACGCCTCCCTGAAACACAAGGAGGCTACAGTAATGCACACAAACATACCATGTAAACCATATAATGATAATCTGTCAAAACCGTTTTATTTTACTGGATTCTGGTCATAGAGAGTCAAATTTGAAAAAAATGTAAAAGGCATTTAATCCTGAATGATCACAAGACTTAAAACAGCAGTGATTCTACTTAACGTGCCAAATTTAATCCCGTAAAAATCAACCTTTGTTATCTCTGAACTGGCTGTTTCAGTTCTAACCAGCAGTTTGGCACACCTTGCATTGCATTTAATGCACAAATGCATTAAATCTGAGGAAGAAAGTGGTAAAT
Source organism: Periophthalmus modestus (assembly GCA_019594935.1). NCBI lineage: Eukaryota > Metazoa > Chordata > Actinopteri > Gobiiformes > Gobiidae > Periophthalmus > Periophthalmus modestus. Next base: position 24,625,989 of record JAIEZT010000013.1, on the reverse strand, counting down.
GCGGGACAGACTACAGTATAGACAAACGACAATCCACTCACTTTAACAATTTTTTAGCAGCATAGCAGCGCAGGTCATAGGAAACAGAATAGGCCCCATACAAAGTGGCCTTCACATTCAGACAGCCAATAAAATCTTTGGGGTTGTTCTTGTAGAGGTCCAATGTGATTTTGGCGACATCTGTCCGGTCCTGCTCACACTTTCTGAGCTGATCCCGGGAGCTGCTCTGCAGAGACAAGGGGGAAATCTTTAATACAAGTAACAGACCTGTCAAACGAGACTAGGCTGACTACTACTATTTGTAGTTCTACTACTCGTTTAGATTGACTACTTGTGTCACTAATTATGAGAAACCGTAAACAAAGGATTTCTGTATCATCATTTCAAGTGTCATTTTATATGGATATGATCAGTGTTTAGATGCACATGAGAAAATACCAGTCTATCTGCCAAAAAAAAACTTTGGCATTTCCTCTGAAGTCATAAACGTAAGCATTTTCTATAGCACTCACTATGCCATTAAGTGATCACACAAAACAAGCTCCTACATACAATGAAATACAAGTTACTAACCTACGCACTGGCTCCACCTGGTGACAAGAAGCTGAAAACACACTCACCAAACGTGGGCTCCACTTCTGTCCTTTGTCCAAAACCATGAGAACAGAGTTAACAGGCAAAGTCTGAAAAAAATCTTCTGTGTCGATTTCTGTCCCATCTTCATCTAGCACCAAGATACTCTCATATGACACGGCGAGTGACCCTCTAACCTGCACAGAGCACAAATAGCCTGTGGTCATCAGCGGAACAAAACAAGAGCTCGAAAACAGTTTGTTCTTTTTCTCTGTGTCACCTTATGAAGCAGGTCCTCCAGCCCATGTGCAGTGAGCCCCTTCTTCAGGCTGCGGTCAGCGTTGGTCACCCTAAATGGTTTGGCCTGTGGAGCTGTCAAACTTCTGGTGACAAGAAGAAATAATGTTTAGTTCTGACAGTATCTCTCAATTAGGTTGTATAGATAAAAGCTTGTTACTTGGAAAGGGATGAAGGCGCAAGGAGGCTGATGCATTTTGAAGCGTAATCCATTGTCAAGAGGTCTACAATAAATAAAACAGAAGAAATTAACCCACTAAGATCAACAAGTAGCTAATAAAATAAATATCCTTAATACTGGAAATCCCAGTTGGTCATTTTGTGATCCTGTGCTATCTGCTCTGAGTGCTAAATCTGTCTGAGCATGTTCTGTGAGCTTGTGGACACATCTTACGCCACAGTGCAGGTGAACTTTGCGCTCCTGACTGTTGAGCTGCATGTCATCTTTTATTGAGCTCTTCCACATCAGCTCATCCACTGACTGGCCTGTGACGGCTGAAAGTTACAGCTGATCAGATAATACAGATAATACATTTGACGTCGGTATGGCCAAGAATGAGGAGAGGGCAATTAGGCCTGTTAAGATAATTAGCCTAATATATTTACTGCTCCATAAATGATACATGGAACAATCATTTTTGTGGGTTCTGTTTGTTTACCAGGGGGTAGTGCTCTGTTATTTTTCTGTACTAAGATCAGATTTGAGCTGTAGAGGTTTAAATAAATAACCTGAATAAATAAGTTACAATCATATGCTTCATAGCCTACATTTTCTTCTGCATTATACATTCAAACCATCCACGATATATGATTAAAACACAAGATTAGTTATGTCAGCTTGTATCCATTTTGTGTCACTTTTTTAACAGGTGGTGCTTTTAATCCACTATTTAAGAAAACCACTCTGTTTACTGAGTTGCCAACACTTAAATTCAGATTTGTTCAAATGGTTTAGGACATTTAGGCAATATACATTTATATTGCCCATTTCACCATAAACAGCTTTAATTCCCTGCATGTTTATTTGTTTAAAACATGTAAAATAATTAAAGAATTCTCCTCTTTATGTGCAGCTGACTTACCTCTCCAAAGTGTCCCACGCACTGAGCCTCGCGACGAGACAATCACCCACACCTGTGTCCTGAGGAGAGGGGAGCTCACACACACTGAGCTGCTTTAAGGTCTAAGGAAACTCAAGATGATTCATTTCCCACGAGGAAACTTGACTTTTCACACAGTTTACAAATTTACAGTGACAGACTGAGTCATGCTTACGAACAGGACTATTTCAACACAACACGTAGTTCGTGAAGGCAGCTGTAATTGTTTTTTTGTTATTTTTAATCGCGTGCAGCTGCCTTGATCTCGCGATATTACCGGTGCCTGCGTAGAGCCGTCCGCGTGCAGCCAGTAGAAAGGACTGACCGAGCAGGCAAGCAAAAATCTGATTACTATAGTGGACTGTGAAAACTATTTAACCCTGGAGAACCCATGAACCCCTTTCTTCTCTGGAAAATTATGAACATTGCATTAAATTACTGCTATAAGTTCACTGAACACTGAAATATCCACATTTTCAATTTTAACCCTTTATTTCCTAATTTAGGATCAGGGCCAAATTTGACCCATTGGGCTTTCTAATTTATCCAAAAAGACTATGAAACATACTTCTAGACATTCTGCAAGCTATTACTAAAAAGATTTTTTTTTTTTTTTAAAAAAAAAAAAAAAAAACAACACAATTTTACCAACCGCCAGTTTGCTGAGAAGACGATTTTGTTTGGGTGGTTTTCCAGCTCAACTCATCTTGTCACCACCACTATAGCTCATTTTAGTTCAATATTCATCCACTAGGTATCTCTTTGCAGGGGTCAGAAGTGGCACTCTGGGCTTTTTTAAATGTTTTAATTGAAATTTGACATCTTTTTTTTTTTTTTTTTTTTTTTTTCATTTTGGGTAACAGCAATTAACTGCGGCCACATTTGATCCCATGGGTTCTCCAGGGATATTTTCTTGCTTACATTTTACTCATACCCACAATCATCAAATATTTTATGGTAGTCAAATTTACCATTAAGTTATTTTTTTTTTTTTTTTTTTTTTTTTTTTTATTCAAACATAAGACACTTAGATTTCATCATCTTTTCACATCTGAAGCCTGTTACTATTTCCATGGGCACCAACTTTTTATTGTAACCAATAATAACAATAGTAATCAGGTAATATTAAAGAGCTACTTTTCTTCAAACCAGTTAGCAAATCAAAGATAAAATAAATGATAAGTGAATGCAAATCAGATTTTTATTTCACTCAAGTTGCTTACATTGTGTGACCGTTGCAGCATCACAGATGAACCATGCCGGTGATATCAGCATCCATCTTAAAATAGCTGCGACTTGTCAAATGGATCAAGTACCACAGAACAAAGGTCTATAGAAAGGGTCTGTTGAATTCTCAGAGGTCAATATCCTGCTTGTGTCTTTGTCATGTTATCAGCCATCAAGTCCCAGTGTGGTGACGCACGCTCGTTTTGCCAAGACCCATTCATTTGGGCCTTCGTAGATGGTACAGAATAATGCATGACAGTTATCAGCACCAATAAATTGGGCTTGTGAAGGAGAAAAAGAAATCAAGTAAGATCAGAGTTAAACCAGCTATCAGAAGTGGCTGTTACATCCTTGTCACAGGTACAGGTTAACAAGTGCATCCCAGTGAACAGGAATAGGCACAAAAAGTTACATAAAGAAAGCTGCATAAAGAATATAAATATAACAAATCACACATAAAAATATATCCTAAATATTGTACCTTTGGCTGTAATGACTATCTTGTTTGTGTTTGGCATGGAAGCCTTGAAACGGGATGTCAAAATCAATTTAAATTTAATGTCAAAGAATAACAGTAATGAACCAATGTAATTTTGTAACCTTTGTAAAAGTTACATGACGTCTATGGGCCAAACCAGCTGGCAATGTGGGTAGTGTTTTGCCCATGGACACATCAGCATTAGTTGGTTCAAATATTCACATATTTTTTTCAAAACTTATTACAATGCTACTAAAATGTGACTGAATACAAACAAACTAACTAACAAAAAACAACAATGTATTTTGAATTTAAACCAAAACATTTCACCTCCTTCTCCCTATCCGAGCCATGAGCTGAGCATTGGCTGCTGCCTTGGTTCTCATGTCCTGGTTCTTGGCCAAGTCTATGAGCACACTTAGGATGCTGGTGGGCACGTCTAGGGACAGGGCGAATCGGGATCCTTGCTGAGCTCGCTTGGGAGGTATCTGGGGAGGCAGGCGGGGGGCTCGAGGTTCCCGCAACCCGCTCCTTTGCTCTGCCTGAAGCAAAGAGTTGAGTGCCCCGCTGAGGGTGAGGACATTGACTGCCATTAGGTCTCCCTGTGCAGCCTGGTCCGCACCCCTCTGGCTCTGCACCCGTCCGGACAGCAGCAGTGCCAAGCAGAAACACATAGCCACACTGCTCATGGTCGAACCTGGATACATCACATGCATTTTACTAAAACACTGGTTAAATCTAATCTAGTTAAAAATAGACTGTGCTGACATTAACTTAATATTTGGCATTAATATTCCACATTTTCAATACAGGACATAATCCCCTGATTTTCTCTAAAATGCATGGCTAAAATGACCTCCAATCAAAAGTGAAGCGGTTTCTGAGCCCTTAAGAGTATAAACAAGAGAATGGGGTCTTTATAAAGATGCTCAGTGGTGCTGTTCTCTGCAGTCACTCAAATTATAAGTGGTAACAAGCTATGCATAGAAGAACATCATATTTCAAATCCCGTCTAGTAGCTGCTGTTGGGAGATATATACTGGCAGACAATTCCCATTTTAGTGTTGAGGCCAGTAAAAAAAAAAGTTAGATTTCTAGAGCTGTAATTAAATAAGTAATGATTAAGAGTTTAATAATGATACTCACTGTAGGGGGTAGGTCTGTGTTGTGTCAAAGCAGGACTCTAATCAAGGGTGGACCTCTTCTTTATCTTGCAGACTTGTGTAGTGTTTTCAGTGGAGGAGTGACTTGGGTCTCCTTCAGATGTTCAGCTGGACTTCAGGTCCACGAGTGTCTTCTTGTGCTCTGTGCTGACGGAGACACTACAGTTTATCTTTACATCTTTGGTCCCTCCTCTCGCTTCCTCATTTCCTCCCTACTCTTTAGCCCCTGTCTTCTTTTCTAAAAATAACATGACGATGCTCACAATTGTTTTTCTGTAATGAATTGTAGTTTCTTTGTAGTCTGTGTTTGTAACAATGTTGCATCACCGCTCATAAGTTCAGTGATAAGTCTGGGCAGGCTGTTAACCTCAGTGTGATGTAGGAATAACAATAAAGAATGATTATCTATCTATCTATATATATGGCTCTAAAAATAACAGTTGTCTCCAGTCCAACTTACCACACTCTTTTCATTAATTACATAATATAGCAAGTTCAATGAGCAATTACATTCTATTTTGGGGTGGACATTAGTATTAGTACACTCAGTGTTCTAAATCTGTGAGCAGGATACTGAACCAAATCAACCAATACAAGAGTGCTCTATATGGCAAAACTTCTTATTCAACAAAGAAGCACGAACATCACGAGAGGATCAGGGCCAAGCATTAAAAAAGCAGCATGAGGGTCAATCCAGGAGTGACATCAGGTCCAGGGAAAATAAAACAAAGGTACAAAGCTACCCCTCATTTCCTGACCTCCAGGCAGCCCATCAAGATATTAAATTCATCCAACTAATGATTGGACTATACAAACCGCTCCACTACAACAGGGCCCTAAGGCCAATGAACCATCCCAGTTTCTCACAGATATACACACAGGCCATCCAGATGTCAGCAATGTACGCATATATGCATATACCTGTCGTTTGCATGGCGCAACAGGAGACTTACAATCTGAGACGTCATGAGACTCAACCATTAGAATCAAGCATGTCAAGTTACATCCAAATGGTGGAAAGAGTACTGAAAATCTCCATGTACTCAGTTATAGTATTAAAGTACTGCAGCCAAATTTGTACTTAAAAGTATAAAATACTACTCAAACTACTTACCTTTACACTTTTAAACCTGGCTGTTTACACTTACATGGTTGGAATACCCAAGAAAACTTAATCACTCCAAAAAAAAAAATACAAAACACCAAAAAACTTATAATTCAAAAAATATTTTGTAACCAACTGAGTGCCTGATCTCGTTTTCTCTTAATATACAAAACATACTGAATTACATGAATGTGAGTATTTGTAATCAAGTTACTTTATATCAGCTCATACAGAACAGATCTCAGAAGCCAATTAGATGCGTGAAACAACAGTAGTTTACTGGGGCACATAACGGCAACTTTTCAAAAAGAATGAAAATCCACATGTCAGGATATTTTTATTTTTGTCTGATTGACAGTTTCTGTATGTACAATAGTGGACAAACAACAATAGTCATAAATAAACTTCCTCCTTTGATAAACCGATAGGTGTACCGTGAAGTGACATTTCATAGATGCCTCTTCATTGTTGACATCTGAAACACTGCTCTGCCTTACATTTAACTATAGGCATACAAGGATTTTAACTTTTGAAGATAGATTAGTGGCTGTAGGTCAATTTACTGATGTTTCCAATAGAATTTTTTGGACTAGAGGAGAAGAAAAGAGGGAGCAAAACAATAAAACCTCTTAAAACCTAAGCCAGTACATAGCACTGCGCATTCTGTTGTAGTCTGGAAGCTGTTCAACGGGACCTACAGAAGAAAACGAAACAAATGTCAAAAATCCTATGGCACCTAGGCATATTTTGAATAACTAAACAACTCACCAACAGCTGCAACAGCTGGACACTTGTCATAGATATATTTGGTGCAGATATCACGTATCATCTTGGGGGTCACAGCCTTAAAAATAAAGATTCATGTTAGATTAGATTTTTTTTTTTTTCTTGCTTTAAAAAGACTTTCAGAAGTTTGAATCTTGTTCCTCTCGACAGGTCCAGAGTCAGAGGAGGGGGCTCTGACTGAGGTCTTCTGAGAGTTTTTATTTACCCCTTCATAATGGCCACTAAAGGCATCAACAACCTCTAGTGGGCAAAGCTTAAAGGGATTCAAGGTCTATAAAACTAGGGGATAAATTGTTGGATAAATGGGCAACAGTTAATGTTAAAATAATGAGAAAACAACTTACATCAATTCGAGCATCCCACTCAGCCAGAGGAATACGACGGCCATAGTTAAGAATGTGTCTGCCTATGTCATCACAAATTGGTGTTGTTCCTACAAATATGAAATTGAACCACTGATTATCACTCAATGATTCTTTCTTTCGATTCATCACAAGACTGACTAACCATTTAGTTGTCCAACCAGACTGGCCTTGAGAGCAATCTTTCCCCTGGCTACATCACTCTCTGTCACTGTGGTGCACAAGTTCATCCTGTAAAAAAACAACAAAAAAACTACTTTGTTAGCATTCTCCATAGCAAGTACACTTTTCCCTGCGCCACATATGCACTTACCAGGCATTCTGAGACCAGTGCATCATGTCTTCAATACAGTGTTTATCTGTCACAAAGTAGATGCCCAGCAGGCCGGTGTCGCTGTAGGAAGAGTGGAAGGCCTGGAAACTGTGACACAATTTCTCCTCCACAGACAGTCGAGCAAGACGGCTGCTCAGATTCTGAACAAGACACAAAATTATTAACTATACATAAAGAAACACACTGAAATACTGCATTATGTATGGAAGAATGCTTGATAGTCATCTGTGCATTTTGGTATGATGTCTTTTTAGTAAGTAACAATCTTGTTCCTCCCGACAGGTCCAGAGTCAGTGGTGAGACCACTGACCCAGATTTAAGAGAGGATCATGATTTACCCCTCAATAATGGCCACTAAAGGCATCAAGAGCCTCAAGAGGGCAAAGCTTAAAGGGGATACTAGGATGAAAAACGAAAACAATAATAAATGTATAATAACCACCTTTCCACCCCCATAGGTGAGGTCATAGCTGCCAATGATTGAATTAGCCACCATCAGGGGCACTATGTCTGGACTGGTAGCACTGGCACCTTCCACAGCAATCGCAACATGAGCCAGAGGAAGAGCATCATCACGCATACAAATCTACAAGAAGGAGAGCAAAGCAAAACATGCGTGTTAATCTTGTTTAATGGAACATTTATTTGCATCACTTCTGCCATGTACTAAATAGTTAGAAAATAATCATAGATTCAAATACCAAGACCCTCTGAAACAAAGCATCTTACCTCACTACCAGTGAATCTGCAAGGCGAAAGAACTGGAGCAGCATCACCTTCGTATTCAAATGACATTCCACTTAAGTGAGAATTTGCCAATCCAACAAGCTCCTCGTGGCTTACTCCTGTATATTAAAATAATAATGAAATGTCTGGACAATCTGAAATTTCACTAAGGATCAAGTGAACTCACCTCCGGCAGCAGCCAACACCATACGTGGAGCTTTGTAATGGCTGTTAATGTAATCCACAAGGTCCTGACGAGTCAGACTCCTAGGAAAATGCAACCATTATTCATGAGGATGGAAAGTATAAAATGAAATGTCATTTGAGAAAAAGTTCAGATTTAAGTGCAAAGCCACATACCTAGCATTGCCTGAGGGTCCCAGTACACTGTGTCCCAAAGGAGTGCCCTGGAAGGCAGTAGCATGGAGCAAGTCCAAGCACACCTCTTGTAAGTTTCCTTCAACCTCCTCCAGCTCACGGAGCACTGTGGTCCTCTGCTGTTCGATATCAGCCTCATTAAGTGAGCAGCTCTGCACAACATCAGCCAGCAATTCCACCGCTGTGGAGTGCAAAAAGTTTTGTTTATAGCCTATTGACCCGATTGGCCTTTTTGTGGTATAAATATTTAAACAACCTTACCAATGGGCAAGTCTTTGGAAAGTGTTTTCATGTAGTATGCAGTGTGCTCTCTGGAGGTGTATGCACTCAGATGGGCTCCTATGGATTCGACCTTCTGCTCCAGTGCAGACTGAGAGTGTTTCTTGGTTCCCTATGACAACAGAAATGTAGAAAATAGATTTAGATTTGGATTAAGTTTAAGTAAACCAGTCGTAGCACTTACCTTAAAAGCCATGTGCTCCAGAAAAAATCCAGCTCCATTATTTTTTTCACTTTCATAGCGACTGCCAGTACTAATCCAGAGCCCCACCTGTCACAAAAACAATTTACTGTAATGGATTTCATGATTCTAGTTCCTTGAGCTTCTATAGTTCTTACAGTGCAGGTGGCATGCCCGGTGTCTTCTGATGCAATCCTTAGGCCATTGTCCAGTGCAGTCAGTCTGGTTTCAGGAGCACCGACCAAACTCTGGGCATAACTGACAGATGCCTGTCCACGCCTCAAAGACAGAAGGATCGGCTACAAAAACAAACATGTATTAATCAAAAAATGCATTACAAGTAATAGTAGCATTTCTGAATGCAAGGATTGCAATATGGCATGTTAAGCAAAAGTGCAATAAGGTCACGTTGGGATGGAAGAATAGTGAATTAAAATGGATTGTCTTTTTCAGCTTAACCACTACAGTGTGTTGTTGCATTTTATTTCATTTTCTTTAACAAAGTCAACATTGCTGTTACTAAACATGACTTAACTTGAGCTAACGCTCAAAGCTTGTCACAACAAGAGGGCAAACGAGGACAAGTATCAAATATAACGACTGCTGACCTTGTGAACAGTAAAACACAAACCCAACAGAGAGTATATCACTTTAATAAACAATAACTAAACAAGACACGACACGATAAAGGTCTACAATGTGATATTATAGTTGACCTTGTGTTCGAGGGAGGCTAGCTCAAGCCGGCTGACTCTCGGCTCAAGTTGTGATGTTTACATCGCAACCAGCAATATAAACAAAAGCTTACAGTAATAGTGAACACTCAAAGTCATCCAGAATACGGAGAAGTAGAGGCAATGCTTACACTGCGTGTTTTTGCGAGGACTCGACCCACAGTACTCCCGACTCGGCACACGGACGCCGCCATTTCTGCTGCAGATCTGCCGCTCGCGCCGTTTCCGGTGTGGCCTGCCTCTGTGCACTTTTACCAGCGGCTGAACACTATCCCCCTCTAGAGGATGTCGGCCGTTATTGTCGAGTGATGACCACATTACTTTCCATGAGCGATACAATAATACATTCACTGGGTAAAGAATTGTGTCGATACTAAATGCACAATAATGATGTTATAGGGGTAATTCCTTTCCACAATAAATTACTGATAGGCAATAGGCTTATGAAGATACTTTTGATTAAAATCCAGGGGTGGCAAGTAAGTTGAAGTATCCAATTACAAATACTCACATTACCGTGAGTAGATCTTAAATTATGTTATAAAGTATCTAGTGAGTAGTACATTTAGTAGTATTTTTCATAAATAAATTTGACAAATTTGGCAGCGGTCCATCTACTTATAATTGAGTACCACTGCTAAAACTCAAAGACCTATTGTGGTATCACGAATCACATAGCAAAGCATTTTAACCGATACCAGAAAACAATAAATGAAGTAAAAAGAAAAGTAAGCTGCATGCACATTTATTTTTCCACTTTATCTGTAGTTCTGTGTTTTTTGCCTGTTCTGGTCAAGTAAGGTGGAAGAAGGCATGGAACTTTGATCTTGGTACCCTCTACAAGTAGGTTGACCCCCAGATATTGAGGAATTGTTATAGCTGCCTAAAAACAAAATATCACTTTTTAACTTTAAGGGACTTAGACCCGCTTACACTCATTAAGTCAAAAGAAAAATGAGAAAATTCCATGACCTGGCGGTAAATCATCTCAAAGTCTCCTGTATCTGCAGTAGGGTCTGCTCTTTGGTCCAACACTACCCGTATTGTGTCCTCCTGCACTGCCTTACAAAGATGAGCTGTAACTGGAGTGGATGATGCCATGGTTGGACTGGTGTTGATTTCTATTAACCATGGATGCAGGTCATGATCTAGAAAAAAGTAAAGAGTAAAAATTTCAATTAGAAGCAGTATAGAATTTAAATCAAACTTCCTACCGAGAATAAAGTCAGCCCCATAGAGCTCAAACGTGTTTTTGCGTGGCTCCATGACATCCTGTGCTGTCAGTAATGCATAAATAACAGCTTTCTTCATCTCTGGGACCACCACAGTCTCCCACTGGTATTCTCTGCCCTGGCACATGAGGAAGGCCCTGAAGTCATCGTCAAACCACATGTTGTGTTTGGGGATAGCTGGATGACGAAGCTCAGAAGGTCTGAAATGTCTCTGGATAGAATTATTGCAGAGGTGGATTGAGCTGTAAGAAGATTTTTTTTATTTAGATGGTGTACAATGTTTTAACCTTGCCATCTGCTCTCCCACAAATCCTTTCATCTCACCTGTCCATTGAATGAAGCGAAAAAGGCTGCGTGGAAAACCTCAAGTAGCACCTTGTGTAGAACCACACGGTGAGAGGGTTCCAGTCTGTGACCAAGAACCACTGCCGCACATCAAATTTAGTTCCAAGCACCAGAAAGGGCTTCTCGATATATTTCTGTGCTACCCACTTGCTGTCCCTGATGATTGTAGGGTCACAGTGGACTACTCTAAGGATATGTTCCAGACGTTTGGCACATAAAATACCTACAGGCAGAAGGAAGAAAACTGAAGAAAACTAAAAACTGAATATATATAAATATATATATATTTTTTTTAAAAAGCAACAAATTTGTAAGTGTAGTGTTCACAGTAATAAACATAACTGATGGTTTTCAGATTATACAATGACATGATGTTATACTCCCAGATGGGGGCAAGAGCATTTTCCTTTTGGTTACATTGTACTTTACCACGAAATCTCCAAAACGTAAATGCACAAATGCTGAACCTGCTCATTTCTGTGACTATATGATTTTAACCAGATGAATTTTACTTACCCTCTATCTGTATTAAATAATATTGGTCTATAGAATTTTGCAGTGTCCTCTGAAACTACCAATATGTTATTTAAAATGACAACATACAAACTAGACCTTAAAAACCCATACTAGCTTACCTCTACCTCTGGACATGGCCCCAGGTTTGATGATCCACATATTGTCTGTGCCATCGATGTCTATCTGTGGACAAGCAGCTCTAAGCTTTTGCAGCATACATGAACAGCTATTCATATCCAGATCGCAGGACCTGATCTCTAGTCCATTACTGAATCAAAGAGCAGTGGTAAAACAGTAAGACAGAAATCAAGAAAAGACCTTCTAAAAAAACAGCACAGCGTTTTAAAATCCCACACACAAACCAATGTACTTACTGAACAATAAGGTAATAATTCTGAAGGAACTCTGCCCATTGCTCATTAGTAGGCTTCAGTGTTGTCTCCCAACAGTCTATATCACTGTGTTCCAGACTGCCCAGAAAGTCTTTGCATACTTTCAGGGCAAAATCAATCATCTCAGGAAGCAACTGCGTTTGGGACTGTTTACATTGTTTCCTGTTGTCTGAAGAGATGCTTTTTACTTCTCTCAAATTCAATTCAAATTCTGTGTGCACAGTTGACCCTTTACCTTGCAACGTTTGGTCATTGTGGTTGCATTCTTCTTTCTGCAAAATGTACTTTAAAAGATTGAAGCAGGCAGTCCGTCTGTAGTCCTCTGCACAGACACACAATCTGGATTAAGATCATTTACATACAGACACTAGGACAGAGGTTCCTAATCCTTTTTTTCCAAGTACTTCCTTCAACACCAATTCTTTAAAACAAAGGCAATCTAATTTACTATGCTGGTATTTATTACTGTTATATTTTCTATATGTTAAATGATATTGATGTCCAAAATCATCCTATAAAACATTTAAAATGTTATACTCTGAACTCTTCCAAGTATGACCTGGTAAATGAGCTGTAAAACACCACACTATAAAGTCAATTTTACCAATGAAAGCATGCTTCTCATCCTCTACTCCTAGTCTGTAACAGCGTGGGAAGAAAGTGTCGGGGTTTGCTGAGACAAACCAAGGCAAGTTCCTCAACTTCATGCACAAGCCCACCTGAACAAACACCACCAAATAAGTCTCACAAGTCTCACATAGAATATAAGGACCATCATCAGGAACAACATAACAATGACCTGAAGGTTGTTAAGAAAACTTTTGGGGAAGCAAAATATACCTTTGTTGTGAAACACCATGTGTTCTTGAAATGATTGGTAATTTGATCTTTCAGCAAGTCTTTAGGGTCAATGGCATTTTTTCGATTTGTCCAATAAAAATAAACAATTTCATTTCGCAGCATGCAAGACTGGAAGAAGAAAAGAAAAGTGCAATTTCCAAATTGTTATTTCTTCGTTATGCCTTTATGCACTTTTCGTTTACTCACCATAAGACTGCAGAGTGAGTCCTGTTCTCTTTCATACTCAACACTATCTGAGAAAAGAGATCATGTTTGAATTTTGCATGAAACAGTTAAAGCTGAAACCTTTTCTGTGCTGACCATCACTGTCGCTATCACAAACATCGGTGGGAGTTGTAATTTCTCGTATGTGTCTATGGACTTTGGGTCGAGGCATGTACTGCTCAACCCACCCTCTGGACTTCAGTGATTTTCTAATGATGGGGTAGGAGCCCTGGACTGAGAAAACCTTGTGTGTCTGAAAAACAGACATAGATCAACCAATGTCTGTTTTCCATTGTATTTATTTAATTTATTCTACCTTAACAGCGTGATCCACTATTATTTTAGCTTGTTTCAGTCTTTCTGGATCTATATGAGGAGGCACAGATCTACTGGAGATCTTTCTTTTTAAGCTTTGAGCTAAAAAATGAGAAATGCAAAATGTTCAAATCACATACATTGAACATAAGTAGGAAAGAGTCATCTTACTTTGCTTGTTATCTTCAGGACTCAGTTGGTTCATGACTAAGACTGATGAATCACTGCACAAGAGACACCATTTAAGTAGACTACTGAAACTTCACTTGAATGTCACCTTGTTCATTGGCCAGTAAACACATCAAAATGAATCAGTCCGTCAATATAAAAAAAACAACAACTAGTTTTTAAGCAATTAAAGAGCAGCTGCACTTGCCCTGTTAACTGTTAAGTGATTAAACTTTAATGTAGCTAGTCTAATTAATGCCAGCAAATGTGACTTTATGGTTAATACAGCACCAAGATGTCTGTTGGATATCAGAAGAGTAATAAAATAATGTAGCTTAAGCAAAGGACATGATTACTAGACCTTTACTGTAGTAACTGTTAGTCAGCCTTTGAACACAATCTCATCATCCCCAATTCCTCATTTTTCAAAAAGACCAACTGTTATTCCTAGTAGTTCGCAAATCACTTACAATGTCAAATGTATCTTACCACCATATGCTCCCCTCCGGTTTCAACTCTACCTTGAGGCTTGTAAACTTGTCCTTTTTTTTGTCTCCCGCCCCTAAAAACAGGTGGATGTATTTAGCCTCCACCTGTTAGCGCTTGCTATGGTAACTACGTGACTTCGTTCAGCGTCCTTCACATACTTAGATCAGGTGTGTATTCTATCATCTTAGGATAGAAGATGAATATTCATATTTACAGTTGATGGTAATATCATATAAAGTTCCAACTGCCAAAACTTAAAAATGCATTGTTTTTTTTTGTTGTTTGTTTTGTTTTTTTTGTTTTTGTTTTTTCCTAAATTCTTAAAATGACTCGAAAATAGCAGATTGTGTCGTGTTTTACTTTATTGGTTGTTACCCTTTTAACCTTTAATTGGTTAGTCCAAAAAGGCATTTAACCAGTCAGGACTTTTGAGCAGCCCTTGTATTCACAGTATCCAGTCAAAGTGTGTAGAAATTAACTGTTCGCGAACGAAGGCACATTTAAGCAGGAGGTCACTTTCTGTCATAACACCGTTACCGTCGTACTCATGACAACAGAGCAAGTCACAAATCTAACCAGGCACAGCGTTCAAGACAACGCTGCCCGACACCGATCTACAGAATTGTAGCTCATCTCAAACAAGCCTGGTATAATAACGGCGTTTTATATTTTGCCTTTGCCTTTAACAAGACAGACGCCGCGGTACGTCACATGGTCGCGTGACTGCGCTCTGCCAGGTAGTTGACGCCGCGGTACGTAAGATGACCACGTGATTACTCGCGCTCTGCCTGGGCAAATCTCCGTTAGCAGAAACACTCGGAGCACTTTGATTCCGGTAATATGCTAAAACTTTTTACATAAATACCGGATACGCCTGTATAACGTTTAGCTGTGGATCAAACGGTAAGAAAAGAGAACTACCAAGACTTACGTAGAGCCAAAACGACCCTGTCGTTTTAAACCTCTTCAGCATGAGCTAATGTTGACATGATCATTTTCGTTTACGTTATGTATTGATAGGTCACTATAGTTCTGAGTGAAACATGTGCGGAAGAACTGCCTGTACACTGGCCCCTGATGAGGTACGCCGAGCCTGCACGTACAGGAACAGACGAGGACAGAGGAGTCAGCCTCGCTGGAAGGATGGAGATGCTGACAAATACCGGCCGTCCTACAACAAGAGTCCCCAGTCCAACAGTCCTGTGCTCCTGTCCCAAAGGCATTTCGATCAGGTATACAAGGAATTACTAACAAAAAACATGACTGACACAAGAACTACTGATGTGTGCAAGACAATTCACAAACATTGCCCACTCTACACTCTTGTACACACTCTACAACTATATGACCAGTTTCTGCGTGAACTAAACCTGGTGTAATATCTGCATGATCACCTTGTGAATAGTTTTCGAATGAATAAAGATAAAGTCAATATGAAACTAGTTGCTGTGTTTCCCAAGCTGTTTATCAGTTTTATTAAATACATTTGTTGTGATTATTTTTTATAATTACTCATATTACTTAACTAGACTTAAATATTGAATGACAATGTGATTTTTAGTTATGTGTTATTAATGTCCACATTATTTGTCTTTAGAGTGCTCCAGTAGACGAATGTGTGTTGGCCTCAATGCGATGGGGCCTTGTACCAAATTGGTTCAAAGAAAATGACGCAAACAAACTGCAGTACAGCACCAACAACTGCCGCAGTGAAACTATATTAGAGAAAAAAACATATAAGGTATATATATATAAGGTGTATATATAATTGTAAATACACAAACTCTTAATGTTTTGGTGTCTTCCCAAAGGATCCTCTGTTAAAGGGACAACGCTGCGTTATACTTGCTGATGGATTTTATGAGTGGAGGCGACAAGGAAAAGACAAGCAGCCTTTTTTCATCTACTTTCCTCAGAGTCCAGGGGTTGGACCTCAGCGAGAACCTAAGGATGAAAGTCAGTCTTCAGCCTCAAATGACCAGGAAAGGTCAAAGGAGACAATGTCAAATATGTCAAAAAAGGTTTGTATTTTATTTAATTTAATTTTTCTACATTTATGTACCAAAAGTAATATCTTTACAATTCACAATAAATAGCACAATTCAACTATGTTAATTTTTATTATATGTTCTTATTTGCCGTGGTTTTAACTCTCTTGTAGACTTGGTTTAGTCCTGTGCTAGTTCAGGTTTAAGTAGTTAGGGTGAACACACGCTTAATGTAGCTCTGTCTGCATGCTGATTTCTAGCTCCTCTCTTGTTTTGTGCAGGACACTGAAACAGAGGTTGAGTGGACAGGCTGGCGGTTATTGACTATGGCTGGTCTTTTTGACTGCTGGACACCGCCAGGAGGTGATGAACCCCTTTACACCTACACTGTAATCACAGTGAATGCTTCATCCAATCTAGAAGGAATTCATGACAGGTTTGTATTGACATTGTAACCATGTTTGCCTTTATTTCATTTAACAGCTGATTTGTGTGACATCTTTTTACAGAATGCCAGCTATCCTTGATGGGGAGGAAGAAGTGAGAAAGTGGCTTGATTTTGGAGAGATAAAATCCTTGGATGCACTTGAACTGCTACAATCTAAAAATATTTTGACTTATCACCCTGTGTCTTCACTAGTCAATAATTCTCGCAATAACACAGCAGAGTGCCTTCAGCCAGTATGTCTTAACAAAAAGGTAAAAAAAATAGTCATGTTACTCAGGTTACATTCTTTAACTGCTGCTAAACAACCCTTTACAGACCTCAAACAATAACTAATTTTCTCATTGATCTGTAGGAGCCTGTGCCAACAGCTAGCAGCAAGATGATGATGAGTTGGCTGAAGGGTGGAGCTCCACAAAAAAGAAAAGTCGTAGTTGAAACGGGAAAGGAACAAATCAAAGACAAATCAAAGACTGAGACCAAGAGTACAGGACTAGTTGATCAATGGCTTCATGGGACAAGCAAGAAACCAAAAACACAGTAAAATGCAGTTAAAGTTCAGTTTTGTACATTTTTTTTGGTTTTGAAATCATTAGCGTTATGTATTTCTTAGTAAATAAAAACACAAAAAACATCCTTTTTTAAGACTTTTATTACCCTCATCACTTGAAACGCAGACATTTCATACAAGTAGATGCTATGCATTTATCATATTAACAGTATAATGATCAATGCCAGTACTTTCCCCCCATTTTTTTTTTATTTTACAGTATGGTATCTATAATGAATTTCCAACATAATACAAGCATACAGTGAAAGAAAAGTCAAGCACTTACATTGCCAACACAAGCATATGGCAGACAGGTATGGAGACACTGTTTGCTTCTCTAAAAATGATTGAGAGGTCTCCAAAAAAGTTGCAAGAGTTGCAGAGTAAAGTAACTACTAGTTAAAATAGTGCTAACTTCATTATCTTCTCCCAATGTAAGTAGAACGACATGCTCTCTTGGATTTGAATGATGTACGAACACTTTCTGAGAGATGTTGGCTTCACACAAAACACTCAACCTGAGCTACGATGACATGTTTTGTGACTCAAGATGCCCGTAGTTTTTACTATTGTAGTTGAGCGCCGAGTGCAAAAAAGTGAGTGAGAATTAAATGACAAATCTGATCTATAAATGTATCTGTTAGCAAGTAAATGCACCTTTAGCCTAAATCTGTATTGTTTCCCTGTATCTTAAGTATTGGTTTATTTAAAAAGAAGGTGAGGTATGGTAACAAGTGTACATCATTGTGAAACAAGTTTAAGCCACAACACAAATGAGTACAATGAGGGCTGCAGTGTTTCCTCCATTCATCCAGCAGTGATGGGCTCGAGAGCATGAAATCAACCACCACTTCAAAAGAAAATACTTTTAAATGACTCTAGTAGTATAACTTGACTTATAAGCACATGTAAAGAGACAATGTTTAGATTATGCTTAGATTTACCACAACAAAGCATCAAAATAAAAGCAGTTAGAACCCAAGGTATGCACATACATGAAACTGAGATAAGCCCAAACCACCACTGCTTTGAACGTGAAACACTGGAAAGTCAAAAGCATCGTACAAGCAAATGCCATCATGTCTCCTCCAGGTGTCTTTGGGCTAAGGGACTTTTTTTTTTTTTTCTAGAAAATTACTTTTGTGTAAGTGGGTGCAGCATGTATTTGAGTTTAGAGTAATATTCTCTATGACTGAGATGCTGCTTGTACGGTTGAGCATTAGGGGATAACACGGTGGGCCATGGGAAAGGTAATATAGACAAGGCAAGACAGGGTTGTCAGGGCTGAGCCCAAAGGATCTTCTAAGTCCTCAGCAGCTGCATGGTTCTGATGAAGGCTTTGCACGATCATTTCTGTCCAGTTTAATCGGCTCTGGGAAATCAGGGTTGTACAGCTCCACTTCAGTCTCCTGCAACAATCATTAGGCAGGAAATATTAATGAATTACAAATTAATACATAATAAAACCTAATTAATGTGGTGTTCCAGTCTTACCTGTTTAAGAGCATTACGTGCAATTGTCTGAAAGGCCTGCTCCACATTGATTGCTTCTTTAGCACTGGTTTCAAAATAAGGGATGTTGTTCTTGCTTTGACACCATGCCTGTGCTCTTTTAGTCGTTACCTAAAACCAATAACCGTAACAGCTCACATTTCTACTAGCTCTAATGTATTTGTTTAAATAATTGAGATTTATTTATTTACACACCTGTCTGTTCTCCAAATCAATCTTGTTGCCCAGCACCACGAAAGGAAAGTTTTCAGGGTCTCGTGGGCTGGCCTGAATCAAGAACTCATCACGCCAGGAGTCCAGAGTCTTGAAAGTATTGGGTGCAGTCACATCAAACACCAGGACACAGCAGTCTGCTCCTCGGTAGAATGCTACACCAAGAGACTGAAATCTCTCCTGACCAGCTGTGTCCCAAATCTAGCACAGAAAGAAGAGGGGCAACAAGCAAGGGGGAAAAAAATGCCAGGGGTGTAGGTAAAAGAAAAAGGTGATGTGAATGTGCGTGAACAAACAAACATGAGAAAGGCAACAGAACTGAAACTTTACAATACAACTAATTAAGCACTTTGGCTAAATTATCATAAAAATGTAACAGATTTTACACCAATAACAATTTAATTTATATATATATATATTTTTTTTTTACAGGGGGGG
Source organism: Periophthalmus modestus (assembly GCA_019594935.1). Taxonomy (NCBI): domain Eukaryota; kingdom Metazoa; phylum Chordata; class Actinopteri; order Gobiiformes; family Gobiidae; genus Periophthalmus; species Periophthalmus modestus. Next base: position 24,606,598 of record JAIEZT010000013.1, on the reverse strand, counting down.
GGGAAAGTATGTACCTGCATTGTGACAAGTCTATCGTCCACCATAACTTCTTTTGTCAAAAAATCAGCACCTATTGTGGCTTTGTACTGGTTGCTGAACTTCTTATTCACATACTGGTTCATCAAAGAGGTCTTCCCAACCCTTGGAACCACAAAACACAGTAAACTTTTACAGCTCAGAACTTGTGCCTCACCACATGATCTCCTTTCACTCACCCAGAATCTCCAAGAATAATGACTTTGAGTAGTACTTTCTTTCGTGATGTCATTGTGTTTGAGCTGCAAAGAGAAGATGTACTATTTAAATTTGACCTTGCATGTAAACTATAGATTAAGTAGCAAGATCATCAACTGATATGAGTGTCAAGTCCAAAAGTTACCATTTACAAAGAGAATGTATTATGACCATGACAGTACACTGCATGAGCAGGGAATAAAACTCGGCTGATTCTTTCACTTACATTTTGTAAACAGCTGAGAGAGCATTGTAATAATAAACCACGTTCCTTTGCTGTTACGATCAAAGTCCAAACACAAAACTTTAAATCATACTTCTACTTGAAAGAAAGCGCTGTAACATTAGACTGACCGAGGACGTTCGTTACTTTGGATACTACATAACAATAAACTGTGCCCAATGACATCTGGCCAAGATAATATTAAAGCTGTAAAATCTGTATAACGCTGGGAGGGCAGCTCATAATCTGCGCCCCATGACACTGTGTCAGGGACTGGTCACATGGTTTCAACACAGGACTAACGGGACCATGACTTGGCAGCATGATTAGCCTAGTGGTATTCCTCATGTGTGATAAATGTTTACGCTTCTTTATCATACAATACGACGTCCTCCCATGGCAACAATTTCACTTAATAAACGGCAGCAATGTTAGATTTGTATGCATCGTAAACAAATTGAGGCTGACATAAAACAGGGTAAAAGCTCAACAGAGCCAAGTTTGCATTAAGGTTTTAAGATGTCAGGCTTCAAGACCTTACTGTATGGTACGTCTAAAATGGGGGTTTGTTACTTTGACGATAACAAACATTGTGTACCAAAAAGTGACACAAGTGTTTTAGGCTAACATTTTCTGTAGCTAGGAACCGACTGATGAAAATAAATATTACACTTGCAATTAAACTCAATCCAAGCCTATCATAAAAAACAAACGACACATACAATGAATTGACACAAACCTGGGTGACAATCTTGAGGTAAAAACGTTCAATTTGGGCCTTTCTTGTGCTTCTGTTGAAAGCTTTAGCTAACCGCAGGCTAGCCAACCAGCTAAATGCAATGGGAAACGTATCCCGTAAAAAGACCCAACACGTTTTATAGTCCAATCCAAACTAAATCTAAAAAGCTAATCGTGGAACTAACGGTAGTGGTCAATTCTAACACTGCCACACCCAGAATATTGCCCACTTTGACAAACAAATGAGATACGTGCTCTTGTTCGCCCCGTCTCGGTTGACGCTGGCTTTTTCTCTGGAGCTAATGTGCTACGAGCTAAAGCTCCACTTCCTCCAAAACAAGCTCCGTCAGGCCCTATGACGTCACGCACTGGCCACGCCCGCTGCTGTGAACTCCTGTTTAGACTGTTTCACCTCACTGTTTTTACACCGTTTTATATAGACACTTATCAATTGAGGGAAATAAAGGCTTTGTCAGATAAGATAAGAGCACCTTTATTTGTCCCAAAACGGGTAAGTTCTAGTGTTGCAACACAGCAGGAGAATATAAACTTGAAATTTAAAAAATCTAGTTATGCTAAAAATACAAGGTTACGGTGCAGTTTGTTGGGACTATAAGGCTACTTATATTCATTCTCTCAATGTCCCTTCTCTGGATTTTCACAAGGAGCAATAGACTGGCATCTGTGTCCAAAAAACAAAAAACAAAAAAGCATCTACTTGGCCTTCCCCACTTTGATGAGGAGATGGTTTTGCTGACACCAGTCCACAAAGCCCTGCGTTAGTCCTCTGTACTCTCTGAGGTCAATGGTGGCAGAGTTGTCAGAGAACTTGTAGACACAACTGTCTTTGTTGTGCCTGACGTCCGCAGAGTATAGGGTGAAAAGGATGGGTGCGAAAACTTCTCTGGGGAGCCCCCACACTGCAGGTCAGGAATTCAGACACCAGTCCTGAGCTCTAACAAACTGGAGTCAATTTATGAGGTAGTCCATGATCCACTCTCCAAGGTCAAAGTCTTCTCCAGTTTGTCCCTCAGGAGCAGCGGCTGTATGGTGTTGAAAGAGCTGCATCACAAAACAGAATTCTCAGTGTGCTGCCAGGCTTCTCCAGTTGAGACAGAGCACAGTGCAGCAGGGAGATGACGGCATCCTCCACTCTGTACCAAAGACTATTTAAGAACCTAAACATGTAATTTAGTTTGCCCGCACTGTCTTTCTTATAATGATTCAATAAATGCCTTACTCTCTTTGTTCTGAAATATATGGAATAGATCCAATCCAAACAAATGATCACAACCACAATGAACATGACACTTGCTTCTTGCTGCTATAGGCCACTGTCAGTCTACAGTAACCAATCATACGGACGCCTTATAAGACACTCATATAAATGTCATAATGTATTTTGAAGTAGGGTCCATTTACAGTAAAAAATTAAAAAAAAAAAGAGGTAAAAAATAGCAAAACATTTTGCCCATAAAAAGGAAAAAATAAATAATTCAGTAAACAATTCTATAAGCTTCAATTTACTAGCTTCAAAAATAATTTCTAACAGGTTCTTGCACATAATATAAATTTTTCAATTTTTTTTAAACAAACTCTCTTGCTTTTTAAATTACAACTTATGGCATTTAGTGTGGGCAGACAAAAATTATTTCATTGCACAGTCTGTTCAGGATCTCATAATAATAATAATAATAATAATGATAATAATGATAATAATAATAATAATAATAATAATAATAATAATAATAATAATAATAATAATAATATTATTATTATCATTTAACTCTATTTTAAGGATTCCCTTTTTTTTATCACATTTTATTTTACTATTTTAGCTATTATTTTTCTTTATTTTATCGCCAAAGGACATTATTTATTTATGATTTTTTGTTCTGTGTGATTTGTTTGTTTAACAAACTATTAAACCACGCTGGACAAAAGGTTTATCTCACACTGCCGAAACCCGGGATCGAACCTGGGACCTTTAGATCGTCAGTCTAATGGTGCGTTCACACTGGTGCATCAGATGCGTCGAGCTCACATTGGTGGACGCACGTCTTGGCCACGCTGCGTTTTTGCGGCGCGTCTTCAAGCGGGGAAGATTTAAGATAAGATGGGGGAGGGACAGAAGGGGGGGAGGAAAAAACGCGAGTTCGAGTCCGAACCTCTACCAAGTACCTCTATGGTTGCTTTCAACATAATGGCCTACGACTTTATTGTACGTTGCCAACAGGGTTATTCATTTGAATTTGTCAGATGTTTTGTGCAATATTAGTAGCATTAGTGGTAATATACATTCATTGAAAACAGTGGATTAGATATGATAACTATGGCAGACTCAGATGACCACTATGTATTCAATTAATTTATATGCAGTGTTAATTACTACACAAAACATAAACACTATTATATCAAAATGTGTTTACACAAACAAGCTAATTAAGCAAGTGTTAGAGGGAGACAAATTACATTATAGATTACAGTGTTTACCCACGAAAGTATCCTATTTACCACAAATTCCACATATACATTTACAAAAGACCTGTGTACCTCTTACTCAGAAAAAATAAATTAAATAATAATGTTAGATGTTTATTCCCTCATCGTTCTAATCCACTGCTCCTTGGTAAGTGTCTCCCATTTGGGCCAGTAAATTCTGCCTTTAAACTGGCCCTGGCCGGTGTCTGTAGCGCAGGGCTCTCCGCACTTGGTGCATCTGTTGGAGGTGACTGTCGTGCTGTCAACTCCTGCATAAACAACCTTCTTTCTGGGAGACCTAAAGCACCCGGTGAGCAGCCTGTCCTGATGCCCCGTAGCGTACAAAATTCTGCTCTTGTCCTGTTGTTCCAAGTTCTGCCACAGACCCACAATGGTGATGGTCTGCTCGTTGGTCAGAGTTAGACTTTCTCATTCCTTAGCTGCACCAAATATTCTGCAAGCTGGTCAACGCGATCCATTCCAGGCATACCGTATCATCCACGGCCTAAGAAGAAGTATAAATATTAGCCCTCAAGTACTAACAACAATAATTATTGGGCTTCATTAGTGTTTAACTTACAGCTTGCTGTGAAGATAATCCAGACTGGACACAGACAGGTGAGAGGACTGAGGAGCAGACTGGACAACAGACTAGTGAGTGGACTGAAGAGCAGACTGGACAACAGACTAGTGAGTGGACTGAGGAGCAGACTGGACAACAGACTAGTGAGTGGACTGAAGAGCAGACTGGACCAGGAACAGGTGAGTGGACTGAGGAGCAGACTGGACCATGGACAGATGAGTGGACTGAGGAGAAGACTAGTGAGTGGACTGAGTGGACTGAGGAGCAGGCTGGACAGCAGACTAGTGAGTGGACTGAGGAGCAAGCTGGACAGCAGGCAGGTGAGTGGACTGAGGAGCAGGTACAGATGACTGTCCAGCTGGCTCAGACGAATGAAGAGTAAATGGAGGTGGAGTATGCACTGTAATATTAGCTGTATCTATAAGTAAATCAGTAAGAGTGGCATCATTGCTATAAATTTCCTCAAAGCCCTCATCTGTCTCTGATGGTGCTGCTCCTCTAAATGTGCCAGCAGCTCTTGCCTCCTCAGAATCTGGCGACATATCCTGAAGGGGCTCGTTATTCTGTCTCAGCAGGTACTGCAATCTAACGAGTTCACCTGGCAAACATAAATATAAAACTATGTCAGAAAAAAACATTACAGGAAAATGAGCATTAATAAGACAAGATCTATGTATTACCTGTATATTTTGCCAGTGGAGTAAATGAAGGAACCAGTTTCTTTCCAAACAGTTCCTCATAATCAGTGTTCACACTGTGAAGCAGCTCTCCAGAGAATGGGTGGAGGCCAAATCTGTCCACCTCAATATCAGCAGTTGCCCTATCTTGGTTCCAGCGATCTAGCCAATCCAGCAGGTACATCTGGAAGTTAAGGGAGTTTGTGCTTTTTCCTGAAATAAATGCCACAAATGTTTGAATAGGACAATTGATTTGCTTTAAACATAAGCAGCATTATCAGACTGCACATACCTGAACCGATTTAAGTGACAGTGGAACAACTCCAAACATGAGGAACCTGCACAGTGTCTGCAGCTGGACTCCTTTGGTGATGGTGCCAGTCTAAGTGGACAGTGCCACACCAGGTGGATCCTGAATACACCTGACATGGCTTTTCTGAACACGTCCAGAAGAGGAACACCAAGCACATCCTTTCCTTCGTCACTCACGAGCTCACTGATGAGCTGATCCAACAGCTGGATGGTCTGCTCTTCTCCACGTGCCCTCCTGCAGTTCCAGCTCAGCCTTTGTGATGTGCCAGTCCAGTTGCTTGTCAGTGAGAGCAGTCCAGCCTTCTTTTGTTAACTGTGCTCTCTTTACCTCTCTTGGCTCGTATGTCAGCATGCAGCTGACATGAATAAGCTATGAAAGGAGGTAGAGCTGGTGGGCATCAGTGGTACATCCCACAGTCACATTAAGTGCCAGATGTCAAGGCAAACAAGTCAGGCCATCCACGGAACGTGGTCTTCAGTTTGGTCTCACCTACTTCTTTGAAGCCACAGTCCACATAGAGAGCAACATGAGGATCAACACCAGCTGTCCGATACCTGAAGACATCATTTAAAGTTGTAACATTAATATGCAAATGTAAGGCAAGTCAACAGACCTGTTGCTATAACAGTTCAAATAGGAACAACACACATTGCCCAAAAACACATTAAGGTATTGATATATCTTTGTGTCAATTATATACCTTGTGATATGTTGCCAAAAAGAAATCACCTTTTGGTGCACTTCTGCGACAGGGAGAAAAGTGTCTGCTGACCTCTGAGCTGCAGGGCACTTTTCTATCTATAAAGAAAATGCAAGTTACCATCTTGCAATCTGAATCTGTATGTTAGATGCTGTATGAACACAATGACTTTGTTCAGTATAAACTTAAGTGTGTAAAATAAATACACAATAGTAATAAAGTAATGTATGTGTCCCATTTGATATGCTTTCAACTTACCTTCTGATACATATTGTACCACTTCTATTGCCTTGGTGCTGGTCAGTTTCCCGATTCCAGGCACCAGTGGAGGCAAAAGACCTGAGCCGTGAGGCCCACTCGCTGTCGTCCATGGCCTTGTGGCTTTTGGAATGTTTAGACATGTTTTCTGGAATGACAGATTTGTATTATTTCCTTATGATTATATGAAAACATCACAATAAGCAGACATTTCCCATTGAAGAAACAATGGTGGTTCCCCAGTTTAGAATACTCTGACACTGTATAAAAAGGACCTGGACTATACATTGGCAGATCAAATCACACATTGTTACTCACCATAAAGCTCTAAAATTACTCTACTGATTAGAAATAACTGCAGAAAGGTAAAAATTGATATTCCACTTAGAGTATGAGATAGAATGATCCAAAAAGCCTATTTGCACCACCAGAGTCTCACCAAAACATTGAGCAGGACTCACAGGATCACACACATGTACCACAATCACACTAATACACTTTATTAAACACTGAGCCTACACTTATTCACGACCAAAATGATCCTCTTCTCATACTTAGATATACACAATAAGGACGGATATGCAGTTGTGTTTGTAGAGTATGTTGTTGAAGCTTAATAATATGATGCTATCTGTGTGTGACAGAGAAGCTCATTTTCTTCAGTTTGAAACGGGTAAACGGGTGATATTTAATAGACAGTGAAAGTACTTACCTTAACGATGATAGTAAAATGTGTCCCGCAGATGCTCAGAGCGTCAGTCTCAGGATTTAAACCGCGCCGCGGGGGCGGGACATAGAGCTCAGCTCGGCCTATGATTGGCCTGTCAAAAGATGGAGCGGAGTATTTGATTGGCTCTAGTAAAAATGGAGACGTCTCAGTGACTGGCTGTCAAAAGATTGGGACGACCGTTTGATTGGTGAAGGAAAGATGGACCCGCCCGAATGATTGGTGAGAGAAAGATAGAGCCGCGAACATGATTGGTCCCCACATACAGTTCAGGGGCCGTCAGTTTCCGACTTGCCAATGCCACGAGCTGTTAGTTGTAGTGTCAGATTATGACCAGAAGGGGGTAGTCGCGTTTTGCGTATTGTCTTTATAGTCCGTACTCACTTTTAATTTAGGATATTTTCATAGAATTAGCCAGAAGAGAGAATATTAAAATGAAGCATGTCACGCTAGTTAGGCTTCTTGTTTAGAGTATGCTCAGGCTTATTAGACAACTCTGGGGACAGACGTGAGTAGGCCTGTATCCCAGGTGTGAGTGCTGCTGAACGACTGCCCTGCAGGCCTCATCCCACATAAATTACCTTCTTCTTAGTAGTGTGTTGGTCTGAGGTACCTCTATCCCACACAAAAACCCACGCCTCAAAGCAGCACCAGCATGTTAGGCGTGCACGTTTAGAGCGAGTTTACTCCGGACAGAGGAACATGGCAGGAGCAGCTGCAGCCCCAGGTCAGTGCAGAGCAGATGCAGGTTTGTTGCACCACAGTCCTACAGCAGTGCACCCTGGCACAACTATATGGCATTTAGTGTGGACAGACAAAAACAATTTCATTGCACAGTCTGTTCAGGATCTCATAATAATAATAATAATAATAATAATAATAATAATAATATTATTATTATTATTATTATTATTATTATTTAGCTCTATTTTAAGGATTGCCTTTTTTAAAATCACATTTTATTTTACTATTTTAGCTATTATTTTTCTTTTCTTTTCTTTATTTTATCGCCAAAGGACATTATTCATTTATGATTTTTTTGTTCTTGAGATTTGTTTGTTTAACAAACTATTAAACAACGCTGGACAAAAGGCTTATTCTCACACTGCCGAAACCCGGGATCGAACCAGGGACCTTTAGATCTTCAGTCTAACGCTCTCCCAACTGAGCTATTTCGGCTCGATGAAATCAAAAATGTTATTCGTACATATTTTATAACTGTTTCTCGAACAAACTGTATATGAAATAAGTTATAATTTGTAGTCATTTGCGTACCTTAGCGTGTTCCCTATTATTGCATAATATTTAATGTTCATAATTTCTACCTTTCTTCCCTTTTTTTTTTTTTTTTTTTTTTAAACAGGTCGCAAGTTGACGTCATCACGTTGTGTTTCGAATGAAGCGTCATCTTTCCGCTGTAGAGCGGTGCGGCGGCCTTTTACTGCTGCAGCTCTGCAAACTCACAGCTTTTATTTCAGTCCCCCTTTCTACTGCTTGATTTACATATCAACAATGAGTCTACTTTTGTGTACATGCCTTTTGGTTGCACTGAGTGGAGTCTCAGCGGGTGGATTGGTGAATGAGGAGGTGAAGAGGACAGTGGACTTGAGCACTCATTTGGCTAAGATCACTACGGAGATCGTTTTGTCCAACCAGGGACACTCTGCAGTTCAGAGCTTCATTCTGTCAGTGGAACCCGACCTGGCACCACACCTCGCATACATAGGAGCCTCGGTAAAGTTGTATTTTTAAAAACACCTGGTGTGATAATGGCACCGGCTTGTTAGCGTTAGCATGCTGGCTACCTCATTGATTGTAGTTAGCACCCCGTGCACAGCACTTGAAGCACTACTATGCTCAATTCATTTCATGCTTTACTTGTGGTAGCAGTGTGCAGGCTGAAACTATCTCCACAAACTACCGTGAAATGTGTATTTCCTGTCCAAATCCCGGTGTGGGGACACTGAGTTGCTAGTTGTATCATGCTGGAAGAATGCGCGTGCTAATTTTGTTAATTATTTACATTAGCTAATAAAAAAGGAACAAGACTCATTTATAAAAAGATGCACATTGTATGAATTACACTAAAACATCATCTAAACTAATTTCGTTTTTTTATTCAAGCATGTGTTTCCGCAGCTCTACATGCTCTGTCAGTAGCTGAATGACACGTATGCGCTGGGCTGTGCGCTACTTCCGCATGTGACTGCCTTAAACAGAATGAATGAATTTCTTAAATCTTAACACACCGCCACATTAATACATTTGCGCATACATGTGTGACCATACGTTGCGGCTTTTTAACCATCTTGCTGTGTTTTTGAACCGCTAAGTTTAAGTTCTCTTATTTTTTTTATTTTTTTTGTTTGTAGGTAAAAGGAGATGAGGAGGACGATGGATTACTGGAAATTCAGCAAAGTGATATGCATGGCCACAGGTTGGTGCAACATGAAACTTCTTTTGGAAAAAAAATAAAATTAATGACTTTTAATCCTTGTTACAGTGGGGATTTCTATAAGGTGCACCTCTCATCCAGCCTGGCTCCTGGATCTCAGCTGAAAGTAAAGGTGGAAATGACCTTCAGTCATGTCCTGAAGCCCTTCCCCACACACATCACACAGGCTGAAAGGCAGCTGGTGGTTTTCCAGGGAAACCATTACCTGTATTCTCCATATGTCACTCGCTCCCAGACTACTCGTGTCCGTCTAGCCTCCAAGAATGTGGAGAGTTACACCAAGTTAGGAAATCCCAACAAAAATGATGAGATAATTGAATATGGACCTTTCCGAGATGTTCCTCCATATAGTGAGGTAGTTTAAATTTCCACTCGTATTATTTGTAATTAAATGATGCAATGTGTGATATTTTGGCTTCCTGATTTGTAGGACACAATGAAGATCCATTATGAAAACAACACACCTTTCCTCACGATCAGTAGCCTGACTCGCACTATTGAAGTATCTCACTGGGGGAACATTGCTGTGGAGGAGACTATTGACCTGAGGCACACTGGTGCTGTTCTCAAAGGGGCGTTTTCTCGTTATGATTACCAGCGTCAGTCAGACAGTGGAATTTCCTCTGTTAAATCCTTCAAGGTGCTATAAATGCACATTTTACACACATATATGTATATGCATGGTATATGTATTGTACTTTGATTCTCTTTCTGAAACAGACCATCCTTCCAGCTTCAGCCCAAGATGTGTACTACAGAGATGAGATCGGAAACATCTCCACCTCCCATTTGCAGGTGTTGGATGATTCTGTTGAAGTGGAGGTTAGGCCCCGCTTCCCTCTGTTTGGAGGATGGAAAACCCACTATGTCATTGGTTACAATCTACCAAGTTATGAATACCTCTACACTCTCGGTAAGTCTTGTCAATGGTTAAATAATTATTTAATCGGAAACAGTAAAATGTTCAACAAATTAAGTTGTTAATGTGTGACATGTTTGTATTTTAGGTGATCAGTATGCACTGAAGATGAGATTGGTTGACCATGTATATGATGATCAGGTTATTGATTCACTCACAGTAAAAATAATTTTGCCAGAGGGTGCCAGGTTGGTGTTCACAACAAATCACAAACAATTTTTGTGACCTTTTATTTTAATTGACAGCAACTCCTCTCTAAACAGAAATATCCACATGGATACACCTTACAAGATTGATCGTCTGCCAAATCAGCTCCACTACACTTACTTGGACACGTTTGGACGTCCAGTTTTGGTAGCTACTAAGGATAACCTGGTGGAACATCACATTCAGGATGTTGTGGTAAGAAAATCAAATGATTGTTCTCCTATCAGTATTTGAATTATAAATAAAACTAGTCTGAAAGGATTTCTTAACTTACTACCTTAGGGGAATATTTCACATAGTTTTCTTAGTGCTG